>PVIR01009466.1:0-53228 GCA_004026965.1 Petromus typicus | reverse complement strand
CCAGTACAAACACATAGCTCAGCAAAGAACCTGGGCCCCAGTGGGAGCTGTGATTAAGGCCCTTTGTCTCCTGACTTGGATTTTGCCTCTACTTTCTCCTTAGCTTTGTTTTTTGTAAACAAGTTTCAATCTGCTGTCTGGCCAGAAAATTCCCCTTACCTTCTCTGATCCTCTCTTCTTTCGTCATTTACGGCACTTCGTATGTGTCTGTTTCAGTCCATTCTTAGAGCAAGAGTTAAGTAAATCCAAATGAGGACAAGGTGCTCCAGGAGCATTCTGAGAAATGCGTAGTAAGATGGAGTTGTGCAACAGACTGAATCGCTGCTTAACAGAAGAGAGTGTCTCATTATAAACGGTTCAGGGGTGTAGGTGCTTCTTGACACAGAGGAGATATGAATTGTTGACGATTTCTAACGCAGTAGGGTAGAACGCTCTTCACGGGAAAATGACTCAAGGGTTTGGAGATAAGGAATGGCCAAGCCTCACAAAGGCAGCATCACCGGACTGTTATGACTAAATTATATTGAAGCCCTGCAGAGGGATCATGAATAATGAGGCCATTAACAAACACTCAAGGGCTAAGTGTGAAGTCCGGAAGGCAGTATCCACAGGATGCAGAGAATTTTACATCCTGCAGAGGAAGGGCTGAAAACGGTGAAACAGGAACAGATCTCATCAACTCTTCTAACGCTGTCTTTTCTCCTTTGTTCCTCTTTCTTTTACAAGTTCAAGAGCCACATCCTGCATCATGGGTATGAAAGGCACCCCCACATGTGTGTGAGGTGTTTGCTCATCCACTGGCATTTTCTCTTCTTTAGAAGAGGTATATTCCACACTACTGGTGACCTTCATGCCCACCACTCATCACCTCTTATTAAGAGTGCTGTTTGTCTGAATCTACAGTCCCACCAACAGGGATGAAGGGTTCCTTTTTCTCCACAACCTCACCAATATTTCTTGCTGGCTGCTTCTGAAATAGCAGCCATTCTTTGTGGAGTGAGATGAAATCACAGTGCTGTTTTCATCTGCATCTCTCGAATGACTAGCAATGTTGAGCATTTCTTCATATACTTCTTAGCTGCTCTTATTTCTTCCTCTGAAAAGTAACTGTTCATTTCAGATGCCCATTTTTGAAATGGGTCTTTAAATTTGGGTGGGCTATTTTTTAAGCTCTTTATATATTCTAGATAGTAGCCCTTCGTCTGAGAAACAGGTGGTAAAGATTCTTCCCCATATTGTTGGTTGCCTTTTCTATTATGGTTTCCTTTGCTGTGCAGAAACTTTTTAATAGAATGAAATCCGAGTTGTTGATTTCTTCTGCCAGTTCTTGTGCTGTAGAGGTTTTGTTCAGGAACTTTTTGCCTAAACCAATGTCCTCACGAGTTTTACCTAATTTGTTTTGTAGCAGGTTTAGTGTGTCTGTTTTAATATTTAGGTCTCTTATCCACTTTGATTTTTAGCTTGGTACATGGTGAAAGATGAGAGTCCAGACTGGCACAACCTCTCTGGAAATCAGTGTTAAGATTCCTCAAAAAGTGAAGATTGGAGGTACCATGTGACCCGGCCATTGCTCTGCTAAGTATGTATGCAAAAGAATTAAAAGATTCATATCACAGTGCCACATGTGCACCCATACTTATAGCAGCTCAGTTTGTGATTGCTAAATCTTGGAAACAACCAAAAAATGTCCATCAACTAGAGGCTGGATAAAGAAGATGTGGTTCTTTCAAAATGACAATATTGAGCTATTCATACTGAAATGATGTACCTTGAGGACATCCTCATAAGTGAAATAAATAGGTCGGATGTATAAATATCATATCTTTTCTCTGGTATGAGCAAATGAAGATGTAAATGAGTTGTAGTATATATATAGTTGATCTTATGAAATAGAAAATATTTAAAAGGAAAGTAGGTGTAGGGGTAAATAACGAGGGGAACAAGAATGTGATAGTAATAAAAAAAGGAAACAAAACTTATGTATATCGGAGGTGGGGGTTGCAGGGAGGGTAGGGGAGGGGGGAAAATGAGAATCAATGGTGTCATATTCTGGTACAAACTCTCAATGTTGAATGCGATGATAATGTGTACTCATAATGTACCAATAAAGATTTGAATTTAAAAAAAAAGAGTGCTGTTTGTCAATGGCTGCTATCTACCAACTGAGAAGGAAGAGCTTATCTCTCCTTCAATCGCAGGTGGGGTGTAAACTATAAAGGCAGTGATTACAGCTATGATTTGATATTTTGGAGTGGGTATTCCACACATAATGATAAGATGATAGAGTAATTTTCAAGGTAGGGTTGATGGTAAAAGCTACTAAAGGAGAAAAGAGTTAAAAACACAGTTGTCTTCATTGTTCACTATTACTCTATTTACAATGATAGTATCTTTATGAATTTCATGTAGGTTATAAAAAAATATAAAAATATAAATCACCAATACTCAAACAACACTACCAAGGAACACAAAATTATTTCCTAAGTATGCCAATAACATCTGTATATTTCTAATTTTCATTAACCATTGATCAACACAAGAATAGTCTTTGAAGCATAGATAATTTCAGCTAATTAATTTTTAAAAACAAAAAATATTTAAATGGGTTATGATTCATATCCAAAATGATTTATTCTATGGTGATCTTTTAAATTCCCAAAGTGACCAATCAGCTGACAATACAAATCACAAATAAACATATGAAAATGTGCTCGATATACTTTGTCATGAATTATAAAGCAATAGAGAATTGTAAAATAAAGCAATTGATCAGAAAGTCTAAAGTCCTAATAATTAAAAATACCAAATGCTGCTGAGAATACGGAATAACAAAAATCTCTTCTTTGGTGGAATGTAATGTGGTATAGGAACACTGGAATATAATTTAGTTTCTTAGTTATCTGCCTATCCTATAACCATATAGTCTAGCAATTACAGTCATATGAATTTATGAAGTCAACTGAAAATATGTCAATAAGAAAATCTCCACATAGATGTTTATACAGCATTTTAGTTACCATTGCCAAAAACTTGAAAGAAGTAGAATGTCCTCTAGCTGAAGGAATAGGACTAATACATTCCAAAGAACATTTTTTCACAACAAAGAACAATGCACCATCAACCCACTAAACTATGGGTCCTAAGTCCATGCTGGGAAATACGGGAAGCCTGTCCAAGAATCGCCATCTTGTATGATTCTAATTATGTGACCAAAGTAAAGGAAAAAACTGTAAAGCCAGTAAGAGAATGAGTGGTCATCATACAGTAGAGGAGAGAAAGAAAAGAATGAACAGATACCACCTTGACGATTTTAGTGCACTGAAACCGTTATGTGTATTTTAAGAGTAGATACATGACCTTATGAACTTTCCAAAACCCAAATAACTTCACAAAATAAAGAATGAATGTTTAAGTATATAAATTTTTAGTGTTCTCTAAAAAAAGTTAAGAATCGCAGAAAAAAATATAGATGATAACAAGAACACCGGACTGCACTGCAAATGCACTAAAAATCTCACTGAGAATGTGGAAAAAGGAAAATGTTTTTGCTGTGGTCCCACTGTGTGTGTCCTCACAAAACTTACACATTAACATTATCTCTTCAAGACAATCAGATCACAGGGTGGAGTCTGTGCAGAGGTCAGGCATTATTATTGGGATGTGTGTTCCTGTAAAAGGCCCTCTGGAAAGTTCTCTGCTGCCCTTCTAATATGTGGGGACACAGACAGAAGGTGTCATTTATGAGGCAGGAAGCAAGTTCTCGCCAGACTTTAAATCTGCTGGCACTTTTATCTGTACTTCCAGCCTCCAAAGCTGTCGGAAATCAATTTTTGATTTTGAAAACCATTTAGGCTATAGTATTTTATTACAACAGGCAAATGGACTAAGACAGTATGGACTTAAGTACTACTGGAAATTAGTGGAGTGTTAAAAGATAAAATAAATCACAAAACTACTGTATTCTGCTTTCTAAAAGTTTCCCACTCTGTATGGGTTAACCGGTCTGATGCCCCTATGCGTATATACTAGAACTGAGCAAAGAAATAGACTGTGAATAGTGGAGGATAAATATACAGATGACTATGAGAAAGAGCTTAGAATGACCTGATTCCAGAAATTATAATTAAGCACACTGATATGAATACATATTTAAATTAGCATACTTTTATTGTCTATAGACATATTCATATATGTACCTACACATTATTCGATACACATACATACATTTCCAACTCTGTCTACTGAAAAGATTGGTTACAGTGGCACCCAAGTGAAATCAGCAGACCTTACACATCTTTCTTTCTAATTCCATTCTCCAAGATAACTAATCAGGACTCTTGGATAAATGACTAGTACTTGGAACAGGTAAAGGAATCTATGAAAGTCTGGCCTGTCTTCACAAGTCATAAACCATGAAGTTCTAAAAACAGACAAACCAACAAATCTAGAAAACAATCATGGGGTTTTCTCAAAGAAACATAAGAGGCTTTTGAAAGAGTTTCTTATAGCCAAAGCTGGAAATTGAGCAACAGAATATGATCGTATTTGTCTACAATACCAGGTGAAAAATAAATTTCCATGCTTTCTAAATAAAATGACTGAATGAATAAACAAATGAGTCCAATATCCCACAAAGACAAATTCTAAATCATTTATGGATTTTCCCTCCAAAAGATGAACCATTCTATGCTACTTGTTCAGTGCACATTGTGCTTAGTGATTCCCTCAGAAAATTCCTGACTGAAAAGGTGAAAAACAAGAGCAACATTACACAGGAGAATTGTAATAAACACTCTTATCTGGGTGAATACATCTGCCATTCACTATCATCTGTGGTGGGAGTTTGCATTAAGTGATGTGACTGAAGTGCTCGTTGTTCCTGTGGTCACATGTTCCAAAAGCACTGCCAACTACAATGGAAAGACCAGGACGCACGCACCAATTGAGGACATTGTCAATTTACATAATGCTAGTCAGATACAGAAACACAAACATAACTGTGGATGTTGGAGAAATTTACTGTTATACATTAAAAAGATACCGTAAATTGAATAATTGTGCTTACTCTAGAAATACAAACTAGAATTAACATTTAGCAATTGATTATTAAATCAGAATATTGAGAAAGCAATTGAGATTATCATGGATTATTTTAGCTAAACATTTATAAATCATTTTTAATGAAATTCTTCAAAGAATATAAGAAGGTTTTGTTAAGTTAATAAAGGCAATCAAATTCAAACTCAGCAAATATTTAGATTCATATCATTTTTAATAAAAATTAGTCTTTACCTATGTTGCACAATAATAGGTAGCTAGTCTAGAAAGAACAAAATATAAGATTTCAAAATAAAGAGTTAAACTTCTCATTACTGACTGATGCTCTTTTGTTTATATTTAAAAACTAAGTAAAGAGCAAGATTTTAACATAAGAACATGCTAATGACATGCAAGAAGCCCCTTCTTGTTATACTGGAGGGTTTGTTTCTAGAACTCTTCCCCCGAACACCTCGTACTGACCACAGTAACCCAGCCAGAGCCTGACCCCCTGGGAAGGGTCCAGTGGCTGGATCGATGACTGCGTGCAACTTGGAGATCGCTCATGAAGTGCACACCCCCTATGTCTCCCCGAGTGGTTATTGACAAATCCGTGAGAAGAATGCACTGTTATAGGGAAGCAAGAGAATCACCCTGGAGGCCCTGGTCCTCCCTGGCTTCCATCTATTTTCCATGAGTACTTGGCTTCCTGAAATTATGAATATTATCAATATTAGGCCAGACTTCTATTTTGTGAGTCAGAGTTAAATATCCAGCCAATTTTCGAATATCAAACACTCAAAAATCAGCAGAACATTACATAATATGGCCTTGCAAAAATATTGCATAATGTTCTTAAGTTTTCAATAAACTATGTTTTCACCATTTTACTCACATGAGTTTATATTATAGAATAGCTTAGTTTTAGTTTAGAACACATATTTCTAATTTATTTTTAATACATGGCTAAGGAATAGAACTTCTGCTTTTTTAAAAAGAAATATAATGTCCATCTAGACTAAAGTGGCAACTAAAACAAACATTTTGTAAGGAAAAAGTTTATTATGGAGCTGAACTGAAGACAATACTTCAGATTCACTTCTTTTTTCCTCAGTAGTCTGACTAAATCAAACACTTTAAAATTGGACACATAAGAAAATAAAGGTATAAGTAAAGTCCTACGGTATTTCCTTGCAAGAGCTGAACACTGCAAGTGCTTTCCCTTCTCTTTCCTCAGAATTGTTTTAGATCATGACCTGAGAGCTTTCTGGGAAACATTAGCCAGAATTAAACCTGTTTTCAGATTCGTGTTGGGTGAGAAAACAGTACAATTCCCTCTGAAGTAATATATGTTGCAGTTGATTTGTTTCTTTTTTTAATGAGCAGCTAGCTGATCACTGGGTGTGTAGGTGTATGACTTTGCTTTTTTGAGTATTTTGATACCACAGAGGCTGAGATGACTTTACTAATTACTGACACTTATTTCTACTTGAAAATGTCTCCTAGAGATTATTAATAGATCATTTGAGATACTGTTTAATCATGTTTTAATGACCCTTTTTCTCTGTTTCAAATACACACAGTGAAAAGAAATAGTATGAAGAAAGTAAAACAAAAATTAATAAATGGATGATACACATACATATACACAAAAAGTCCAAAGGTTTTGTATGTTGGACTAAAACAATACATATATGGCTTTGTATCTTATAAGTAGGAGGAATTGTAATTCTAGGTGAGAGATAGACTATTTGAGGTTTTACAGGTTGATACTGAAGCGGATAATAAAAATAAAGACCTCATTTGATATCAGAGGAAATAGAGATAATAATTAGTCCTGTACTTTAATCTTCAAATAAACTAGTATAAAATGAAAAATTGGAATATTTTATGCATAGAGCTATTTGTTTCTGAAATGATTCTACATACGCATGAGAGACTTATTAGTTGATTTCCTGTCACCAGAACAAGATGCCAGATAATAGCAGGTGAAGGAGGAGAGATTTGTTCTGGCTCATGTTTTCTGAGAGTTAGTCCATACGATTGTCCATCTCTGAGTCATAAATGACAAGGTGGAGAGGCACAGTGGTGGGAAGCTGCTTAATTATGGCAGCCAGGAACCAGAGAGAGAAGAAGGGAAAGAGTCAGGGCCAAGAATCTAACCTTCCAGGTCACACCCCAAGCTAGCTCCCCCAACCAGGCCCCACCTCCTAACAGCACAGTGAGCTGTGGACTCACCAGTTTGTCGGTGACCAGTCACCTTACAAGAACCCAGCCTCTGGACACAGGTGACTTTGGGGATAGTTTACATTTAATCATAATTGAACCCTTGCTGACAGTCCAGATTCTGTTGCTTTTTCATATTCAAAGATATGGAGTCTTTCGGAAACATGAAGAATTATAGACCAAATCATCTGATATCAACTATATAAAACAAAATAAAATAAAACTATATTCACAACATCTCATGAAATCTAAAGAGTAAATATTAAAGACTTTAGATATTCCTATCAAGCAGTTTTAAAACAATCTTCCAGGGGACATTTAGGCTCATATGATATGTTATCAACAATTCCACACTTTTAATGCTGTATAATTCATGGGGAATTTTAAAACATTTTAGGTATTATAAAACAGGATCACACAGTAGAGTCGATGTTCACAATTTTAAGTCGTTACTAAACTAAAGGATGCTTTGCCATTAGCCCTCTCAAAATACTTCCTTTATTTTGAATTCACTTACCCATCTTTTGGCCACTTCTCCCAGTTCTCTTTGCTGAACGTGTTCAGGTGTTGCAGTCATGGCTGCCTTGATGTCCTGAACTGATTCAGACATTTAGCTTGCATGAGCCTTTGGATTTGGGGAGAGGGGTAGCAGCTGACCCAGGTGACTCGGTGACCTTCCACTGCTGACTTGGTGACAGATCCGGTAAGTCAGGTCCTTGCTGACACACTGGACGTACCCAAGTGGTCCTTCTGGTGAGATGGCGTTCAGCTGATGTGCCGAGGATGATGGGTGTGTTCAAAGTTAGGGGTGGTTTCAGGGGGATTCATAGCACTACGGCATTTACTATATTTTTAATTTTTTTTCATTTTGAACACTCACAGTATTTTCATCTCCACCATTTCATACAATTCTCCTCAGTTTAACCCCATTTGGAGATCTCAAACCAAGTTATCTTTGACAGAAGTATGCATCCTGTTCCTTGACTCCCCGCCTTTTCTTCCTCGTTTCTCACTGCTTCCCACTGATTAAAATTAGCTGAATAAAATCTCTAATAGTTCATTTACTCCTTTCCTGTGAGTCCTGTGGTTTTTAACTTCTGAAAATGAAAGGTAACGTATTATGTGTATACACAAGATGATATTTTATTCTATAAAGACATTTTGGTCAAATTTAAACTACATAAAGCTCCATGTAGCGTTGCCTTTGAAACACTACTCTTTCCCGTGTGTTGATACAATGTTTCAAGTTCTCCTTATCTCTCTTCCTATATATGCTACATTAGAATTGAAGTGTAGACGGTAAAGTTTCTTATAAACATCAGAGAGCGAGAGTTTTTGAGGCTTCTGGGAATATTGGGGTTAAATAAATTTGGGATTACTGTCTCTGGAATCCTTTTTCCATCAGACAGTTTTCTTAAGCTTTTAGCACTTGTCTTTGTTTAAGGAAGACAGCAGGTGACATTTTTAAACTTAAAAAACTATTAATCTGCTGAGAGAAAAGCTTGCACTCTTCTGTGGAGGATTTTGTCGGAGAGTTTGTGACATGAAGCATACTTTGCTGGTTAGAGGACTCAGCGATGGGGGTTCAGTGTTACTTCTGGTTTCCCTGAGGGACATCACGAAAGGGCGGCCAGCGCTCTACCCTAATGCCTCTACTTGTGTTAGAAAAATAGAAACTATAGTCTTCTTGGTCTGAGTATGGATTTTTCAATTTAGTACAAAGAATAATAAGGAAAATGATGAGCAAATATGAAGGTATTTACTATACAACAGTTTGCTGCCTCAAGGAAATTATCTGAAGAAAGCCTTCTCAATCAAGATTCTTATTTTTCTCAAATTTTTACTTAATGAATTTTATAGGCATTACTGGTGCCTATTAGATTTAACATATTTAATTGGGAATGTGAGTGAGCGACAGCATTAATTCGCAGTGACGATGGTTTTCTCAGAAGAACAGACATAAATGCACACAAATACATTTATGTATGCATGCTTAGTATGTGATGATATATATTTACAGATGCTTAAAAACAGAAACATATCTATGTTAACATGTACATATCTGATATATCCTTGCTGTGACACAAATATACAAAATTAATTTCAAAAGCAGTTTCTACTTTAGTATTTAAATTTCATACCAACTGATTCATGTCATATAGAAAAAGAAAATGTTTCTTCAGAGCCTGATGAGAATAAAATTTGCCTATCAAAAATTTTTGATAGCTGTGACCATTTTAAAAGTGATTCTCTATGAAATTAGTATGTCAAGCTCAATTAGATTGTCCGACACTTTATACAACCAAGAAATATTAATATATGTATGCACTATATATTCATTTCCAGGATCTTAAAAGGAAGTTTAAATTGAAAGTCTGAAGCATATTAAAATCGGAATTTAAAATTTGAAAAGAAATCCAAATACAAAAAAGGAAATGTTTAAATAAAATACTTAATAGGATATTATGACTCTATTAACATGATTATCAGGCAAGTTACATAAAAATGTAAAAAAACAAAAACTGTTGACAGGACTGAATTAAGTAACATAGAATACAGAAATTAACCTACCTGGTGACCATATTTTGACCTGAAAAGAGGAGTAGACGGTGATGTCACTCTCAAAATTGCAGAGAGCTCAAACATGTTGGGGTTCATAGTTTCTTAAATCTGTTAAAATGTACACTGTATCTTCTAAGGGATTCTGCCCATTGGGGAGCTTTAGCCATTGTTTTGAGGCCCATGGAGCGCGCAAAGGCAAGCTCTCCCCATTAGCTGCCTGTCACGCAAGTCTGCGGCCCCAGCACCTCCCCATCTTTTCTTGCTAGGAATCTGGGCACTAGATTATTACATCTTCTTTGCGTCTCAATCTGCTCAGAACCTTCTTCCTTCAACCAAGAAAATATCTCAGATAGATATTAAAATATATTCATAGAGAGCTCAGCCAGCTTCGCCTCTAACCATCCCTACTTCGCCTACCAGCTGCCAGGCATCGTATTTTACAGAGAAATGGACTCCTTCACTTGGTAGGGCGCATCATCTCTGAACACGCATAAAACATCGTCACAACCTGGACATATGTTAAAGGTTCACAATAAAGCAACAGGAGTGACTGCTCTTTATAAGCCAGGGAGATCTGAAAAATGCTACTATTGTGCACAATCCACATTTTCACTTCTTCTTTTTTTTTTTTTTTTGCATTGAACTTTTCTGAATCCTCTTGATGCTTTTATGCCAATATTATAGCCATCATATATTTCATTATGGTTTGATGTTTGTTCCCCTCAAGGCTCAAGTTCAAGTGTAAGTGTAACCTGTTAAGGATCTGACAAGAGAAGACCTTTAAGGGCCCACAAGGCTGTGAAGCTCCCTGCCCTGGTTGAAACCGGTCATTGTTACAAGGCACAGTGTGGCCTTATCTACCTTCTCCTGGGTCCACAGGATCGTGAGGCAGGAAGGTGGCACCTCTGTGCTGTTCTCTACATCAGGCAGACACCTGTCTTGTTCTGATCCCTGGATCTTGGGCCTCAGCCTCTAGGACAGTGCATTGCTGCTCATCATAAATTACTGAGGAGCATAAAAGGCACTAGGATACAAGACATCTGAAAAGCGGCTCAGAGAACAATTATCACAATTTTGTCCCATGAAGAGCTGATGGTGCAAGGGGAACCAAATAACTTATGTTTGCTAGTTGTGCAGTTTCTCTAAAGCCAGAGTTGAGTTGTTAAAAGGTGTCACATCCACTGCAGACAGGAACAGCAATGACGTGCCACATACTTACTGAAAAGAAGACATTTTTTTTCAAGGTTGATTGTGTTTCCTTTTCATAGGTTTGCAAACATCACTGTTGTGGTATCCGAAGGTATAATCATAACAGAAAGCCAATTTTATACAATAGCAGTGAGTAAAGATTGTCAGCATTCTCCTTTATCAAAGGTGCTCATGGGTGCTCATACTAATTATTAATAGCACTTCCAATCTCAAATTACCAAGATGAAAATGTCAGTCTACCTAAATGAAGGAAGAAGGCAGATTAGTTGTATGTGTGTATGTAACACTGTCTGGATATATCATGCACATACGATATGCATTTATCTTTATTCATCTATCCGTTCTGTTTTTTGTCCTCAATGTGCAAGTTTCTGTGTATAGAAATATATACATAATTTGCTCTCACATAAATTATCCAGATCAGTGAAACTCAGCTATGATCCCTTAGAATAATAGCTCATTTACTTGTTAAGTATGGATAAATTGTGAAATATTTAAACAAAATAGGCTTTATGCAGGTTATTAAGCATAACTAAGCATTATTTATTCCATATACTTTTTCTTTATTTAAATCTAATTTGAACAGTTTAAAATATTCTAGCAATTGGGTAGGATCTGGGCATTATCAGATCTTGAAAAGTAAAAATAGGGAATATTTATATTATTAACAATAAAATACCATATAACAGAGTGAAAAATCACTATGTAGTATATCACTGATGTGAAAAAAAAATATTTCCCTCTTTTATGAATAAATTACTTTCACATCTTCATGAGCTATTCTGAGACAGGAAGTAGAAAATGAATACTATCCCAACCCATGTAATGATTTATCAGTGACTAGCTTTAGGTGATAACTGCTAAATATCTTTACTTGTCTATTCATTTTGATTATTCCATTTCCAATATTCCTCTTCACAAGATGGCGATATCATTTTGGTTGCCAAGATTCATACACTATCATGGACAGGTCCAAATTTCTCTATTTTCCGGTTGGACCCAGGAAATACACCTGAGTCATTTTCCCATGGACGCGAGGCCCACCTCTTCTCAAAATGGCTTCTTTCTGTGTCCTCCAAGAGGGCAAGGGGGAAACCGTTGGCAACACGGATGACAGATTTAAACAGAGTGCCTGCAAAGATCAACCAGCAAAACTTTTTCCTTAAATACATTCTCCTGTCAAATTCCATTTGCTGTTGGCTGAGTTTCAAATTGATTTGGCGTAAAAGGCTGAGAGGGCATTTTCCTTCAGAGGCCTCTACTTTCCAAAGGTTTTGTAATGTTTCTCTCCTCCCTAAGTCATCGCCTAGGACAGGAAGAGCAGAACACGCTGCCTCGTCTCTTTGCTTCTTTTTTCCAGCCTGACAGTTTTATTTGTAATAAATTGTTTGTATTCGGAATATAATTTGTCTATTTTATGTCTTGTAGAACACAGAAAGATGCAAATAGGTTAGGATATAATATAAACTGAAGCATCACCGCTCCAGCCATCTCTGATGTGTTTTTAACCTTAGCTTCACGTTACAGTCATTAGGAAAACTTCAGTTATAAGCTGTAAGACAACAACCTAAATGAGACCCTCGATTTACTATATATTAAAGCTTCTCTCATAATTCTAACTTTCAACTAGAATTAAGGTTTCTGTGGTTTATATTAGGTCCACTTCCTACCTACAGACAACAGAAATACTAATTTATTTCTATAGATGACATGAAAATCTTAAAATATATTATGTGATAACCCTTTGAGAAAATAATGTAAACTTTAGTTCTTGATGGGATTATCAGAGGATTAAAATTTGATATTCAAAATATGCTACTCTCAAATCCTTGCATTATGTTAATTTTAGATTTATGTATTTTGGATTTTTTTCTGGATCCTTTTTCTTAAAAGTTTGATTTTATTAAGAACAATTCCTGCAAACTTTCTTATTTAAAAAAATAAAGTATAAATGAACTTACATAATAAAAGTATAAATTAATCTATAAACTATTTTTCCCCCACACAGATACACACATTAAAAAAATTCCAGGGAAGATATTGGAAGAGGTTTGATCCTATAGTGCTATATACATTTGTATCTACATCTTATTTTTAAATTAGCAGTCATTTTTAAGCATTTATACATAGGTGAATATTTACACACAAATATCAGAAGGTAATCCCTTTCCAAAGTATCACGTCACTGAGCAGCAGTTTACATCACCAGGAAATGGTCAAATTGAGGAATACACCTATTCCACTTCTAGAGCAATGATAGCCTCTGTAGGGAAAACACATTCCAATACTTGGCCTGACCTTGACTTCCTGTGAGGGCAGGAAGAAGCAGCAAACTGCAAGATGCCGAATGGCAACTTCCCAGGTGGAGGTCGCTGCAGCGCCTTCCTTCTGGGAGGCTTTGCAGCCACACTGCAGCCATGAAAGCAAAAATCGAGATATCTGAGGGGCAGAAGCAATAAGGCAATCACCCCTGTCTCTTCATAGCATCAGGATGACACAACTCTCGCTGGGAAAATGATTGTGAATTGCCACAGGCTGCGAGGAAGAGGGGAGACAGTGAGGCTGCGCTTTAAGGGTGGACAAGTTGGTGGAACAGTTTAGAGGAAAAGCTTTTCTTCTTACCAGATGCTGAGTCTCCAATATTTTATTTTATTTTCCTTATCTCGGTGACTAGAATTTAGAGTGCCATAACATTACTGGAAACTATTTCTATATGAAACAGTTACTTATCATAAATGGATCCGAGAACTAAAGATATACTGATGATTTATGGCAGCAACCTAAGCCTCTTCTACGTATTATACTTGGTGATTTTGAATCCTCAATCATAGATCTAGAAAGCCCAAGGAAAGCTGTGTAGCCCAAATCCTCTCTCCACAGATGCAGAGATGGAAGCCAGGGGGCAGAAACAAAAAACTACACCATTGCAACAGCCTGTTGCAACTGGTGTGACATACACGAGTATTTGGCTTCTTCACTTGTAGAAGAACATGGGTTTCTTCACATGAGAGATGTACCCCAGGGTCTCCCTGAAGATAATGTGAATATGCTAAGGACAAGTGTTTATGTATCTAAAAAGAATTCTTCCAATTATTTATTATTTATATTATAGATATTATTATTATTATTATTATTATAGATAAATGAACAAGGCAAATAGAATGAGTCTTATTAGAACCCTGCCTTTAAACTTTCATTTTATTAAAAGTGTCCATACTGTGGTTACTTTTCAATAAAAACAAATATTAAAGTCATTTATTGTCCAAGCAAGGATGCATAATAATCAACCAAGACAGTTGGTATAAAGTGAAATTGTCCTAGGATATTAAGATGTCCAGTTGTTCTTCAGATACCATACTTTTTGGTATTGAGCATACTTCCTGTGTTTTAATGGCTGTTGTGTGCATACTTCTTGAAGTAATAATTTGCATTAAAGCTCTCATGTATCAGTATAAAATTAAATTTTAAATTATGTCCTATGTGTCAATAAAATCTTGTTTGTTGGGCGACAGAGAACAAAGGAACTCATGCCATGGAAGTCGGGAGAGGGTGGTGGTAAAGGGGAGGAGAAGGACAAGGAAGCGGAGGAGGGGGAGGAGCGGCAACCACAAGACTACTCCCTTCCAAATCGAGCTCCCATGATCCACCTCCAACCAGGCCCCAGCACCTAACAGAATATTCAGCTGCTAAACTAATTCATGTATGGATCAGTCATGATGCTGAAAGTAGCACGTCATGACCTAATCACTTTTTTACACAAATGAGGCTTTGGAAGGACATCTGTGGTCTAAATCATAAGAAAATTCTTCTACTGCTTCTCGAACCTTGGACGGCAACAATTTCCAGGCACTGGGAATAAACGCACACAGAGCAGCAAGAACTCTGCTGTGAAGCGGAGTGCTGGCTCTGTGAGATCTTGCACCCACAGAAAATGAAAGGCAGAGAGCTAGGCCGCAGGTCCCAGAACACGGAGACCTGGCGCGAGATCAGGAGGAGACCCAGATACTGAGAGACATGCTCAAGGACTGGGCCCCGCTTCACTGCCATCCGCATACATATAGAAGCTACTTGGGTTTCTGTGAGTGTGAGACTCAGGTGTGCCCACCGTGGTGGTGGTGGTGACAGCCTGGCTGGACAAAGGGCCGTCTCAGCAGCCCTCTAACCAGAGGACACACCTATTCCAGCTCAGGGCTCACAGATGGGGCTTTGCACGTGGTTTGGCACCATGTGGAAAATGAATTCCGGCAGGCTGGATTGACCTGCTTAGCGGCACCTCCCAGTATCGTGTTGTTCGAACAATTCTGACACAGCACGGGTCACAGGGCACTGGACCCAGCTGCACCTGCTTCGCACAGCTTGCCTTCACAACACTGGCCCAGCTCTAGACAGACAGTGTTCTGTGCCTAGGAGGAGGACAGGGTAGTGAGCACAAATTTCGCTGTGCCCTTGCCCTCTGCAGGGCAAGAGTAACGATGGCTTGACGACTGTAACACCGAGAAGATCCTAATAGCCTTGATTCTGTCTGCTGTTGATGTGATCTCCAGAACTAGCCTTGGCCGGGTAAAGAAAAATGACACCAAGCTATCAGACATCTGTCCAGCTCTCATCAGTGGCAGGCTGCAGTGATTCTGGGTCTGATTCGTCATTGGCAGCTCACAAAACAGCAGTAAGTGACCTGGTCCTCTCCTGTGCTTTGCTGAAGTAGGCGGCCTGCGGGTGTGGCATCAATGCCCACAGGCATGGCACAGGGGCCTGGGACTGGTAGCTCCATGCTGATTCTGCCCAGTACTTAAGAAAAAATTCTACACTGCTTCATCCCAAGCCAGGAACTTGCTACGGGGAGAGCTTGTGTGTGGGGATTCATCTTTTCAAGAGCTCTCCAAGTTCATGTTGAACAGAACATGGAGTCAACTTCTGGGCCAAACCCATTTTTCTTTAACTCATTGAATTTTTCACTTAATTTTTCTTTTTATTTTACTTTTATTAAAGTATAAAGTATACCAACTTTGGTATAATAATTAGTATATGTTTGCAGTCCATAATGATGACATTCACCAGAGGGGACTGATGCACAGACACAGCACATTTCTTCCCCACTAGTGCTCAGACAGTGAGGACTCGCCAACAGTGGATTCACAGCATGCCTTGACATAGTGCTCCACCATGAACTAATAGAAGTATTATTATAGATTTAAAGAATGTCATCAGTGGTTTAAGCATCTCTGAAAAGAGGGCCTCAATCACAGCCAGATTACAAAGGCTGGAATGGAATGTAGAGCTTGTGTTTCAATGCTTCGGTGATTTCACACAACCAGGAACAAACAGGAGCTTTCAAGAACCCCTGACCACACTTGAATGTCAAAACAAGGTAACACAACCAGTTACAGGCATGCAGTAGAAATATGGGTAGTTGTCATAGGATACCACCCTTGCTTGGAAAGAGGAGAGTGTCTCCAGGAAAACACATCAAGGAAGTGTCATTGTGGGAGTGCGAAGAAATACAATGATCACACAGATTTTAAGTATTTTTACAACATCTCCTGTAAACAATGAAGTCTTTCTTTTTACCTGCATTCATGAGTCCTTCCATACTATAGCTCTAGGACATGTTGTCAAAGGGATTCTCTGAGGCTTAAAAATAACAAGTCAGACTTGACCAGACTCACTTTCTAAATTACACAGGATACAGTGTTTTCTTCCAATTATGAATAAGGAACTGATCAGGTCCTCTAGATAACTTAGCTTTTGATGTGAATTAAGTTTTCTTTGATAAAAGCTATCCATGGCTAGTAAGATATCTTTCACACATACACTTGCACACAGGGCCAAATACCTACTTTACTTGGTGATACATGCATGTAACAATCTATCTTGGGCTTTTAGGTGCACAGGAAAAAAATCAGAGAACAAATTCTAAGATTTATCCCTTCAGGAACACACGGTGTATTAATGGAGACTCAGGACAGTTTATCTGTTCAAACGTGTTATAACAAAATTAATTATAACAAAATGAATTCGGTTGATGATTTTTGTGCTGATGACTAAAAAAGAAAATAACTGTAATTCAATGCTCTCATATTAAATAGACAAAGTGCTTGATACAGGTAAATATGTTATATTAGAAAATGAAACCAGCATGAACTTATTTGCTACTTTAAGTACTTATTCCTAGACAGTATTGAAATTTCAACCTTGGATTTATAGTTAATAGTAAAATGGAAATTACCTTAATGTAATTATACATGGATTATGTATTTATTAATCAATGATTCCTGATCATTTTTTAGTGCACCATTTTTTTTCTTCCCTCTTTCATGTGGTTTTAATTTAAAATCTTTTTTACAAAAATTACAGTCATGAGCTACATAACCATGCTTTGGTCAGTGACAGTCAACATATAAAATAACTGTGGTCTAATAAGATTATATTGTCTACGAATCTTCTAGGTGTCTGTGCTTGCATAACTACTGTCAGCGACATGTACATACGGAGGATGTCACTCGAGGATGAATTTCTCAGACTATGTCACTTGTCCTTAAACAATACATGGCCGTGCACATTTACATTTGGTGGATACAATGTGATTAACTTTTTATACTTACTACATGTGAGGACATTTAGAAATTCATCATTGTTTCTAAACACACTCGCTAAGAAACAAGAGATTAATTATGTTGGTCATTTGTTTCAAACTTCGCTTTTGGTTGCCATAAAAATGGATTTTACTATATGCTGTCAAATTATCATCCCATAATAACATTTCTAAAATTGTAAACCTGAGAATAAATTTAATTAAAACAAAATATTCATGCAGTGTGCACAGTTCAGCCTACCACAGAAGTTTAGAGATCAACTTTTGTAGATGTCTCTTTCTTACCTGTTTGTGAGCGTGGTCATATGAATTAATGTGGTTGTCAAATTCTTGATGCTTATAATACTGCTTGTCACAGAGTTCACAGTAAAAATTAGCCTTCAGGTCTTCCAGAGCTTTCGCGATGGTATTCTCTTTCTCAGCATAGTCCTGAAAAATAAATTGTCAAGGAAGGACTCAATTAGCTCTCTCTAGAGTTTTCTTTATTTTGACAGCTGTCAACTTTGGTATAATAATTAGAAACTCAATAGAACTAATAGAAAACTAACGCAAATACCAGCAATCCAAACTAGTACAGAAATGACGAGTTAAGGAAAGAAAATCAAAGATTAACAGGTAAAGTCAAAGTAAATGGGCAGAAGAGGAGAAATATGGTAAAGAAAGGCAAACTATAAAAACAAGCCCTCTGTTGATCAAGTTTTTGTTCTATGTCAAGATAAAATAAAATATTTATTTTTATTCAATTGTACATTTCTGGTAATAGCAGTCGATATAAACCTTCTATTCTGAACGTCAAAAATGAGAATTGTTTGAAGAGTTCTGAGACAATGTACATAAGTCCAATGTGGTATTTTTTTTGTTCTTAAGTATTTATATACTAATTTACCATTCTTCCAAACTAAATATAAATTGACTAATGTTTTTACCTTGACCTATATAAATTTACCTTGAAAACATCATTTAGTCTTTGAAAAATACATTTCTGAAAGTTATTTAGTATATTTACATAAACTGAAAATGATTAAAACAATACAAAAGATGCATTCATAATCCATTCAGTGAATAAAGTTAGCTATATAACTGTGTCCCTGAGAAAATAAAGAATATGGTCTTCCACCATTCACTTTTGTTTAAGGGCCATAAATTTGAAAAAAATTTGGCTTTGACTAAAGGTTTCCATACACTTAACATTAATTGATATTTCATACCATTAATCAATTTTATATGTTGAAACACTGATTGGTTCTTTCCCTGAAGTGCTGATGTGAAAAAAGATCTAAACATAACTCTTCACCGTGATCTTTATATTTCTAAGCTTAACAAAAAAGTAAGGAAACAAATTTTATATATATGGGGGGGGTGGTAGGGTGGGTGGGGCTATGGGAAAAAATGAGAATTAAGTTGTGTCTTATACTGGTACAAATCCCCATTATGGAGTGCAATCATGATGTGTATATTTAATGTACCAATAAAGATAATTAAAAAAAAAACTTTCTTATACATAACTGCTATAAAATTCAGAGTCATACATATCTAATCTTGATGTGCTTCTTATAAGATACTTTCTCAGGCACTGGCCTTTGGAGGGAAGAAACTGTCACCTCCTCTGTGGTGAAGTCTCTGTCTTTTCTCCATAAAGGTTGGAAGTCTCACAGTTTGCTTAAACTATTTCTATGAAATCTAAAATTAGTTACTATTAATTTAATTTATAGTTAATACTTTGCTTCTTGTATTGTATTATTGTACAATTTATTTGCACATAAATCACATATATTTTCCTATGATATAAACACATATCTTACAGTAATCAACCAGTTGTCATAATTGATGGATCTATAACACATTTTCTCACTTAACCCAAAGACAGTACTAATCCTTTGTTAGGGTTTATTAGTCATAGCAATTTCACAGGAAGAAGAATTGGCTTGTAAAATATTTTAAATTGCTTATGTAAGATCCCACTGATTTCAATAATTAGCTTACCGCTTCTTAGCAGACTTGTGAACTATTCCCAATTATTCTACTTGATTACTTCCAATATGTCTTTAAAAGTTAGCTTAAATAGATGAATATGATCCATGTGGATCTCAACGGCTCACTGAATTTTCATTCTGTCTTTTTGTGCTAATTTAAACCAAGTGAAAATTATTTATTATGATTTCACAACGAAAATGTGTGAAGCAGAGATTGTGTTTCAGTAAACAGAAGCTACAGTCTGATAGCACTAGCATCGGTTCAGAGATGAACTTACTCTCGGAGCAATGTCAGCTAAGTAAGGAAAATGGCTTCACAAACCTGCCCATTCTCCCCACTGATTATTATTACAATAAAATTTACTTCCTTTCTAAATACCTAATTCTCAGAATGCTTCCATTTTTTTCTTCCTAACACTGTATTCCACACCAGAAACAATAGTTGTTTTCTAGTATTCTGTGTAAAAACTGGAGGAAAATTTTGGCTGGAATAAAGTAATATTTAATGTAGACTGTTTTCTTTATAAATATTAGCTTTAGCTTTGAATTAAAGATAAATAATTTAAAAATAATAGCAACAAGTAAGATTTATTTAGTACTTATTTAGTCTTGAAAATTAAGAATGTGGATGTAATTAACTTCTTCAGTTCTGATTTAAATGATAGAAATGTATGTTCAAATCTTCAATTTACATGTGATACTATGAAAGGGCAAGAAAATACTCGAGTTTCAAAATACAATGTAAAGGTGCAACTTATATTGGAACCCAAATAATGATGTATAGCATTTATTATCTTTAAACTATTAAGTTTTAGAGAGAATAATACCAAAATCCCTAAGTGATCATCATTCCATTAATCAAGATCTATTTTGTTTCAACTCATCCATCCATTCTTATACTTTTACCTCAGCCCAGAAAAATTTTAAGAAAATTCCAAAATCTGTTTAGCTTTATACATAAAACTTTTTGTATATACCTTTAAATGAGAAGAAGTTAAAAATTACATAACCACATCATTCTAAGACCCAAGTATACTAATAACTATAAAGGAATCACAAACATCCCTCACCATCACTGACTATCCCAGTGTGTTTAGAAAGCTGTAACTGGTTAATATTCTAAAGTTGGTTGTTCACAAAAGGGTTCAAAGAGCTCACAGATCACCACCATCTCATGCATTTCTGGGTGTTTTTATTTTTTATTCTGCAAGTTAATTTTCCTTGATTTGCAAGCTTCATTTTCCTCCATACGATTTACCTTTTAAGTAACTATTTCTTATAACAATTCCCATATCAGCTTTAAAAGTTATATCTAATATTTTTAAAATGTCCAGTAGGATGGAAAAGTTGCAAAACTACGACAACAGCCTGTGACGTGGATTTATTTAAAGGTAAGCACTGTTGTTAGTATCATGCTGCATCTCTCCTCTGCCTACAGCCTACTTCTACACCTACTTCCCTCTTCCCACACCTACTTTTCCTAGACCTACACTCTTCCCTCTTCCCACACCTACTCTTCCTAGACCTACACTCTTCCCTCTTCCTACACCTACTCTGTTCTAAGATTTCACAGGAAGTGATGTGGCCTTTCAAGGAGGAGAATCCCCTTAGACACTTTGGACCAGATTTCTAACTTGACAATGAAGTGTGATACAGAACAAGGACTGTATTTGACAAAATATTAAAATAGAATGACAATTCATGTATATTCTATTTATTCATATAGGAGATTATTTTATTCATGTATTCATGGCTTTTGGGTGTCAGAGGGAAAAGAGTCTTCTGTAATAGTATTGATCATAAATGTAAAAGTATGCGGACAACATCAGTCAGTGAGACTGACGTGGCCCATGGCCCTTCTCCTCCTACATTATGAATGATACTGAAGTAGATATTGACTGAGATTATAAAGCAGATTAATACATATTTGACATAGCTGTCTCAGTGCAGAAGGTAAGAAATACATCTGAATAAAATGAAAAAGGAACGTAGTTCCTCATGTATGTTCAACTCTAAAAAATTCTCCCTCTCTCTGAAAGTAAGTTGTGTATGTTCTCCTATGAACATGACTTTTGTGTTGTCTAGTTAATTGATGGTAGAAAGTGAAGAAAGGGACCAGTTTCCAGATGTGAGTCAGATCAACTAAACCCATTTATTTCACATGAGCCTACACACAGTAAAAGTTGAATCTTTGAGGTCAAGAAATCAATATCCATATAATCCTAAGGTCATACGGTCAGAAATCTTTTGATTTCCAACCTTGACAACAAAGAAATTCAGTAAGTTTTTCAGATCAGATGATAGAAATGGAGGAATTAGCGGCCTATCCATGACTACAAGGCTGAGACATCCATCCTATAGGAAACACACCTAATATAAAACTAAGATTTGTAAGAGGGAAAACTTTCCTTTTCAAAATGATGCACCTCATGGTAGCTTCACTACAAAATATGGCCTTGAGTAGTATTTAGCCTCTCTTCTTCAACCTCTCTTCAAGTGTATTCGTAACAGGAAGTTGAATGAAATTCCCAGATAAATCTCCCATGGTGCAATGGAGATGAGAGCCCACTTCATCACGCCTGTACCTCTAGATCTTTAATAGAGACAGCAGGAGCAAGAAACTCAACAAGTAGTAGAGAGACACTTTTCCTTTCAAAGTGATTATAAAATAAAAGTGAGATGATATCAGCAAAGCAGTATAATAGAACTTTCCAGCACTCTTTCCCACAAAAATATCAATTTGCACAGATATCCATACACAAAATTACCTTCATGAGAGCTCAGGAAACCAAGTGAAAGGTTACAGGATATGAGTATAGCACAAAAATAAGAAAAAAGTTGTACTGGTATGTACAAAAAGCACTGCTTCACATTATTTGGATCGCTTCTCCCTAACTCTCACCTAGCAAAACATGGAAGTAAACGTTTTCTTTTGGACAACGTGAGCACTGAATGATCCCCCTGTGCTCATCACCGACCCAATTTGCTCTGCTTGACTAAAAGGAAGTGCTGCTCATTTTCCATCTCCCCAGCCTCTAGGCCACTATGCAGAACCTCAGTGTCAGAATGCATCTCTCAGCCTCAGGTTCCAGAGACCCTGTCTCCAGAACTGTCCTAGAGTCCCAGACTCCAGCCCATCCCCAGTGAGAAGTGCAGAGGCCACATAGTTTCGGCCCAGCCTAGGAGCAAGCTAGTCACTAATGCATGACAGAATATGGTCATTCCTGGGTCAGGTGGTCAGAAGGGACCCCACAGTCTGAGTCAGCAAGCTCCTGCTGCATATCCAATCTCCAGCCAGTTCACCACTACTGAAACAAGATTCTGGCTATGCAGGGCCCAGCCAGGCCCACATACTCTAGGCTTCCTGTCTAACTCAACCCAAAAGTTGGCAGCATTGGTCTCAAACACAAGGCAGAGGACTGCTTACTCTGTTTACAAGTTTTCCAGTAGCAAATCAAATGCCACATGGTGTCTTGCAGGTCAGCCATTGGAGCATTACCCTTCTGGAGACCCAGAATCTAGTCTTGTCCATTCCAGCACTGGGGACTCACCATAGCATCCAAAACACTCCATACCCAGGTTCATAGGTGGGTTCTGTGGACCAAGGACCTAGATCAGTCCTCAGAGACTTATCCATTAGGCCAATCCCAATATGGCCATCTCCGTGGTGACCAGTGCTGGACACAGGCTTCAGATGAATCCCCATCTCTCGGGGCTCTAGAACACTGGGGTCCAGCTGCTCCAGCAGACCAGGGTTGAGGCATGATGCAACAAACCTAGTGCTCAACTAACTACTGTGGACCAAGGTTTCAAGTCATCTCCACACGCTCAGGAGCCAGGAAGGACTATTCCAATATCCATGAAATGTTAATCAATGGTAGCATGTTGATTAATAGGTATTAAATTGTGTTTTCATAGAAGCATGAGACTATGGCACTAATACACAGTAGGGCACCATAGATATATGCCTTTTGAGGATGAAAATCTTGTCACTTGTGACAATGCATATGAACCAGGAGGGCATTATATTAAGTGAAATAAATCATGCACCAAAGGACAAACAGTAGATTATTTCACTTTTGTGTGGAATTGGAAAAAGTTTAACATGGAAGACCAGAACACAAAGAGGGTTCCCAGGAAAAGGGTTGCTTGAGGCTGAAGAAATTCTGACCAAAGTGCAAACTTCTAAAGATCTACTGAACAGCATGCTGACTGAGGTTGGAAACAATGTTATTCTCTTTAGAGTTTCTACATGTTCACAGCACACACAAATAAAGAAAAGTATGTGAGGTGACGCACATATTATTAGCTCATTTAAGCCACTGCATACTGTGTACCTACTTCGCAACAATATGTGCGCCAGAACATGGATAGTTTTCATGAATCTATTAAAATAAATTTTAAAAGGGAAAATAGATCTGAAAACAAACAGAAAGAAAGGTAGCAGCACCAGATACACAATATTATTACAGAGTTTGGGTTTATCGTACACCATCATTGAGCAATACTTTTCAAACCAATAACAATGCACAGATGGCCATACATAAAATACCATTGCCACATGAGAGTTGTGATAACATATTATATTCCAATATTTCTGCTGGAAATAGTTTATTTAAAGTATTTAAATCACAAAGATACAAATAGAACAAGCCTTGCTAATATATAATTATTTTAAATATTGCTAATATATAAATGCTGATAATGTTAATGTTGTACATAATTTCCATCTAAAATACTTAGAAAAATAAATTTTCATTCTTTTATTGGTCTATCAAGAATAAAAGCATTCTTATGTTTCATAAGAAGGATAAAGTATAGAAGTTTCTTTTTTTAAAAAGCAAAAAAATAGTTTTTGCTAAATTTTTACCATAAAAAGTTAATCAAGGTGGGGATGACAGAAATATTCTCTTTCAGAAGACTACTCAGAGCAAAAAAAAAAAAAAAAAAAGTCACTTAAAAACCCTTGGTCTGAGCCTTTTGTGCAACAGGGCACATTTCCTGGACTCTATTTCTCGTTTTAGTCATTATTTAAGTGATTGGCACTGAGATGGTTTCCAGGCACTTTTGTGCTATTACTGACTGCATTTCCTCTCAGCCACTGTGCAGCACCTTTCTCTTTCCAGCCAGGGATTTCACTCGGGGCCTTGAGCTTACACTCACAAGGGTACAACCCAGACATTTTAAGAAACTAATGCCACAAGTCCACCTCGGACAACTGGGGAAGCTGAGATCTCAAGCAAAAATTATTTTATTTCCCAGGCAGAGAGTTCTATGACACACTTCAGTGACACACAGCAGATCTCCCAGGCAGGGACAAGTCAGATGCAAAGAGGCAGATGCTATAACAAGTCATCTCTCTTCCTTTCTTACTGGTCCTGATTCTTTAGAACTGTAATTTGGTTTCTGTAATCATTCTCAAGTAAATCACCTGCCCTGAAGCCTTTTTCCTAGCCTTAAGTTTCCAGGAAAACTAAGAATATAAATTTGTAGTGTTTTCAGGGAATATCTTGCATATAAGCTACATTTTATTGAACATTTCAGATAATACCATTCTCCATTCACACTGCAATGGTCCTCCATCATTACTAGAATACATATCTTTGAAATGACATCCAGGTCCTATACTGCTTAGTTCCTGACCACAAGACTGGTTAGTTCCCGATCGTAAGATTCTCTTACATTTAAGCAACCTGACACTTTGGAAACTTGCATCATAACATATCCACTTTGCTCCTTAGACTTTTTATTTATTATCAGGATGTTCTTATGCCTGATGTTTGCGTGAGACATTGATTCACTACTTGCTAAAATGCAACTTAGTCTATAATGACTTTCCGTTTCATTCTTTCAGAAGAGAACTTTTTATTCTTTGACTTTTTGTCTTTCTTTTATCTTTCCTTTTACCATAAAGAAGAGAATATTTATTCAAGAAGAAAATAAACAGTGAGAGAAACCTTCACAGATGGGAATCTGAAGACTGTATTAGCAATAACAAGGACAGTGCAAAAGAATACCACAATGTCCTCAGAAACATGCGCTTAGTCTTTGTGCCTCTCCTTACACAAAGATTTTAGTCCTTCTCCAGAGACAGAAGAATGTCTTTTGGTGTGCTCTGTAGATGACTGATGGTTGGGTGTCCCCATGTAGAATCCACTCTGAACCCATCTCTGAAAACGCCAAGACATGAATGGGGAGTCCAGCTCCCAACCCCAAGCTCTAACCATGAAGGAAAGGTGAGGGGTGAATGGGCTTAATTAATGACTTAATTATTTATACCTACATAATGAAACCTCTATTAAAAAAAAAAAACCCTGAGTCCTGACATTCCAAAGAGCTGTGAGATTAAGGAGCTCCTCCAGGCACTACAAAGGTGGAGTTTCACCAAGGACGTGGACATCCCAGAGCCCTTTCTGACATACGCTCAAAGGCACCTATGACATCTGGCTGTTCCTGGATTATAATTTTTCAGTGACCTGGTAACAGTAAGCAAATCATTGTTTTCAGTTTTGTGAGCTGTTCTAGCCCAAAGCCAAGGACAGGAGAATGACACATTTAAAGTGTGTGCTGGAAGTAGAGTTGGCGTGGACACTGGAAGTGTGGTGAGTGCAGATAGCCTTTCAGACTGATCCTTTAATCTGTGAGCTCTGGAAAAAACCTTGGAGAGTTCATGTTAGAATTAAATGAAATTGTAGGTTGCCCAGTTGGTATACAGAAAATGTAAATTATATGAGAAACAATCCTCTGTATTTGAAATCTGATCATGTCTCCACATGTCCTGGTAGGGCTGAACTCGGGCTTTATCTGGTTTGAATCTTCTTATTTGGCAAAAGATCAACCACTTCTGAGTCATAAAAGGATCTTCTATTGTTTCAACACAAATAACATTTTGCCCTGAAGGGCACTTTCTGTTATCTAAAAGGATAAAGGAAAAATCACAAGATGTTTTTAGAAAGACAAAGAGGGCTTGAGTTCTGATAATTTTGTCAGAATCCATACATGAATTTAGCTGAATTATACTAAAATGTGCATTTAAGTATATGGGTATTTTTTTTTAAAAAAAAGATTATATACAAATACAAACCCATCTACACCATAATCAAAGATGAAGACTGAGGCTGAATACTAAAGAGGCTGTGTATTGAACGTCTTATCTCCATGGCAAACTCCAGTGATTTTGGTTAAATATAAACAAACGGCAGATGTACACTGTAATGAGAGGGATACATTTGTGAAAAGCAGAACAAGGGTAGTTTTTTTTTTCAAAATGAACATCTACTTTCAAATTAGTCTCAAAACAAGATACAGTTAGGATGTTTTAACTATTTTTATTCTGTCACTTGTTTGGTTGATGAAAACTCTTGGGAAAACAGCATCGTTTCTAACTTACAACATTTTCATGTAAAAGGAAGATTAGCTTTCAAAACTCAGCTGTCAAAGACACAGCTCTACCTAGTCCAGTTGACTGAGCTCACCACTAAGATGATGCAGTTCTGGAGCAATTTAATTTTATGACCTTTGATGCTTCGAAAAGCTGTCTTATCAAGTACTGGTGGAACCCTCTGGTTAACTGATAGCAGTAAATAGTGCAAATGCAGCATGTACTAGAAGACTGAATTAGATGTTTCCCTTCTCTTCCTGTTTGTGCTGATTCTTTTAATATTTAGGTAGAATTTAGCACCACCTGACAGTCTCGGTGCATAAGTGAGCTGGAAGTATCTCATACTTCCAGGCAAGTAGGAAAGATTCTATCACATTTCTGAAGGTGAACAGAGCTGAGGTGTGTTGCATTTCCAGCTCTGAGAGTCCACAAAAGCAGAACTCTGATGCATGGATGGTACAGAGCGCCCCTCTGCAGCATTAGCCACGGTGACTTTGGTGCTCATTTCACTGTATGCGTCTCTTAAACGTACAGGTATAGCCTTGTGCTCTGGGAGAAAAGCACATAATGATGCCGCAACCCAGAGTAAAACAGGCCGGTGTCTTTAGCAATTGTCTGGCTGCTGGTCCCAACTTGAGCTCTCTCAGAAACAGAGGCTGAGACAGAGAGTTTAAGTGTTTTATTTTGGGATCTCAGGAGGCCCTGGTAGGAGATGGCACAGTGGCCAAGAGTGAAAAACTGATGAAGACTCACGCTCTGCTCTTACTGTGCAGCTCGAGGGCCTTCATTGTTCTTATGTTATGTTAAAACACCATCAAAAGCAGAATTTGTCTTTTTTTTTTCTTGTAATTACCAGAGATTAAGGATCACAAGATAAAATACCAAACAATGGAAAGAAAAACACATTTGGAAGTGCCAGGTGTGATTGAAAAATACAGTAGATGTTCAAGTTTTTTAAATTGCAGTAAAAAACATACCAACATTAATTTTCCTCAAAATCTTCTCCTTTCCTTCAAAAACACTTTCCCATAGTTCTTACCATTCAGAGAAGATGTTCTGGAAGTTCTGTGATGAGAGTGGTCAGATGCACTGGCCTGGCTGACTCAGTGCCTTAATCAATTCAAATGTTTATCTCTCATGGTCATTTTGACCTTGAGGAAGAGTCAGAAATCACCTCGTAGAGAATCAAATAAATGAGGAGACATTGTGATGTTTAATGAGCCTGTCCAGTTGTGTTGGATGGTACTCAGAAGCAGCAGCATTCACCGCGTTTCTGTTCGACGCCTTGTAAAGACACTGATGAGAAAGGACATGCAGGACTGCTTCAGCAAGGGGCAAGAGTGATGGGACCAGTGTGCCAACGAGAAGGGGAGGACCGGGAGGACTATCAGGCACAATGTACCTTATCCTACATTATATTTTTAAACTTAAACATTCCCAGTGCATAAGACCTGTTTACTTGGGTCAGAAGTCACCTCTACCAAAAGCAGGTAGGGCTTTTGTAGGCTGTGTTCTGCTGTCTGGCGCAGAAGCCTTCAGTAGCTATAGTCTCAGAGGGATCACCAAACATGCTTTTGACCATCTGAGGTTTAATTTCATAAACTCCATGATGTTTTCATGATGCTGCTGTAAGTAAGAGGTTTTGGTGTCCTTGATGGGCAGATGGGAAGATCAACTGCAGTGATGTACGCCAACCCTCTTCAAAAACAAAGACCTCCTTCCAAGGAGCAGGGGAGAGCCACAGCTCAACTCAAGGACATCTTCCAGCCAGGACAAGGAATCTCTTTCCAGTCCAGCTGGTTTAGCCTTCTTATCTAAATTTGGATGGGAGCAATGCTGTCAATAGGAGTCCAAGCTTTGAAGAAATTTCTATAGAAAAAAAAAAAGAAAAGAAAAAGAAAAAGTAGGGGCCTGGTAATGAGAAAAAGACTCCCTACAAAAAAATATTATAATAGTTTTAGTCTTGAGATACAGACATGTTAAGGTACTAGAACTGAATATAAATTAAAAGACTTGAGTCTCCTCTTCTTCCACACCTTACCAACCATTCTTTCAATTCAGCTGAAATAAAGAAAGCCTTTAATGGAGCAGACATTTTGCAGCAGATATATTATGGCTGATGGAAGAAACAGTGAGTTAGAAATGCATCTGTAGGGGTTGTGATATACTGACATGCAATGAGGAAGGAAAGAAGGAAGAAAACAAACAAAAAGAATAAAATATCCAGAAACTGTGGTGTAATCTCACGAGTATAACATCTACACATCTGAAATTCCAGAAAGAAAAGAGAACGGAGCAGAGGAAAGACATTATGTTATCACAGGTGCGAATTTTTCCAAAATTACCAACACATGCCAAGGCACCGTTTCAGAGAACTAAAAGAAAACCCAGTAGAGCGATAAACAATACAATAAAAACAGAGGATGTTGAAAAAAAAAAAAACAGAGGATGTTGTATTTAAATAGGATAAAATCAAGAAAAAATCTCAAATTTATGTTTTAAAAGATTAAAAATAAGAAAACTTCACAAAGAAACAAAGAAACATGATAAACTTATTAGAAATACAAGCCAAAAAACACTGGAATGAAACAAAGTATTTAGTGGGAAAAAAACACAACTAAAATCCTATACCCAGTGAAATTATTTCTCAAATGTGAATCAGAAATAGACTTTCTCATAAAAGTATACATTTCTGCAATTCATTTGGAACAAACCTGCCATTAAGAATGTTTTTTACAACATGTATTTAAAAAAAAAATTACATATGAAAAGAGTTGGAAAAGGAATAAGTGGAGATAAAGTGATCATAATTTATCCCAAAGATTACTGTGTCTAAGACAATAATTTTAACAATTAAGTATGAAATTATAGTATATGAATTACATGAAATGAATCACAGCAGAGTAAGAAGCAACAGGGAGAAGAGTTAGGAAAATGTTCTTGCAAGGTACCTGCAGTAAACATGAACTATTAGACTGTCATGTGAAGGCAGGAGCAGCAGCCAATGTAAACTCATGTTAAGCACTAAATAGCATTTTTTAAAAATGTAATTGACATTCTATGAGAATTGATCAAATGGAGTGTTCAACTAAAAATCTGAGAAGTAAAAAAAGATGGAAGGGTACACAGAAACAGAAAACATATGTAATAAAGCAAATATTGTTCCAAACATGTCAATAATCACTTTCCAAGTGAATGGTTTGATGTGACAAACTAACAGACAATGACTGGAATGGTTAATAATATCAAAGTACATACAGCTCCAAGAAACCACTTAAACCACAAACAGTTGAAAATAAAAGGCAGGAAACAATAAAGATTGTACTCTCCAGGTAATGACTATAGAGGGAAAAAGAAGTCATTTCTGCAACCTTAGAACTTCAACACACAGAAAGGGCAACAGGGAAAATGGGGTCCGCTAAGCACAGCTGGATGGCAGTTTCCAGAGGAATTTGCATCTAGAACTGTACTTTTTAATTCTCAGGAGCAAAGTAGTCCTTGGTAGCTGGAGACAAGTCTCGAGAAAGCAAAACACGTGACACCAGCTAGAAGCATGTGCACAAAAATGGTGATCTGACAGCAGATTACCTGGCCCCAGGAGGACTTGCCACTCTGACTGAGGTTAAGTGCCTTGTAGTGGCTTTCAAAGAAAGCAAAGTGTTACTGTTCTGAGATTCGGGATTCTGCGAAGATTCCCAGATATATAGTCTAGTATATATACACACATTTAACTGCTGCTTTTTATTTCATTATCCATCTGGTTCAACTTCTCAGCACTACAGGTTTTGTAAGGCAAGGTCATCACAGCACCTCCCCAGGGCCAACATGGTGTCTAGCCCAAGACAGAATATCAAAATATTTTGTGAAAAAAAAATGTGCCACAGAGGATATAACCATTGTTTCACTACTGAAGGAATCATTTCATTTTTATATTTTAAATTAGTATATTGCACTTGTATTTGTCCATGGAGTACATAGTGATATTTAAATGTATACTGATCAAATCAGAATAATTGGCATTTCTACTTTATCATCCCTTTGGAGACTCTGAGATGGTTTTTGTTTCTTCTTGCAACATACAGTGAGCCACTATGATCTGTGGTCACAATGCTGTGCTACACAATTCTAAGGATGATCCTTCTTGTGTATTTTGGTATCTATCACACTCCTCCCCACCCTCCCTGCTACCATTTCTGGTTCCCAGTAATAATTAGGAATCCACGGACAATGCAGAAGATAAATGAGGTGGACACTACAAGACAAATACTCCATGTCCTAGCTCTAATGCAGAAGCCAAAAAAGTTGGTATGAATGTAAAAGCTTGTACGTATAATTCATTATCTACAAGACTGAATCATGTTTGGAAATCTGAAAAATTTGCTTGGGTGGAATATGATTTGAATTGCCTCAAACACACAATTTTCTCCACTGAATCTTAACACTTTACATTTTTAAGTATCATCACACCACGTAATACATTTTATACACAATTTTTCTAAATAATGAATTATGATACCAGAATACAAGTTAGCCCCAGGAGTGGTACATGATAGTGTGGCTCACTGACTGGTTTACTTCGCAGTGAGGATAAGAAATGACTCACTCTGGGGGATAAATACATGCTATTTCATCACCCTTCAAAATCAGTATCACATAGTGCACAATTTAAGTCAATTCAGTGAGCGATCAAACACTTTATTTTCAATGGCTATTATACTGACGATGCCAAAGACAGACAATTTCTATTCATTCTGGTGTTTGTAAGTATCATGATGGTGATGTCTACAGAAGGCAGGAGGAGGCCACAGTTGGGAAGCAAATGGTGAGATTTGAATTAATGAGCAATTCATAGAAAACTGAATAGATATCATCAGATGACAGAGGGCTCCACACACCTTCTGATCAGGAAAGGAACGTTGTTTCTCATAGAAAGAGAAATGTATTCATTGTATGTATGTTTATATAAATAATATATATATACATTATATATAATATATGTACACATTATATATAATATATGTACACATTATATGTATACACATAATTTTGAAAATCAAAAACATTTAATATTTGATATGGCTGGAGGATTTGATACAAATTCTAGAGTGAGATGAGTGGCTACTATTCAGGACAATTATTTCCAAAAATTACAGAAGTGTGATTGCTGAGTAGGAAGCCAACATGGCTTTAAGGATGGAAGGCAATGGACAAATTTGCATCACAGACAAAAATATGCAACCATAGGACAGAAAATGCAACAAGATAGAGGTCAGACCAGAACAGACTACTGGAAAGCTGTGGGAAAAAAAGAAAGCATCTTTAATGAAAAGAAAAAGAGTGAAGGCGGAGGGGGTGGAAGAGCATGAGGACATGTTAAAGGCTGACCAGCGAGCGGCTGGAGGATGGAAGAGGTGAGGAGAGCAGCTCCAGGAAATAATGGGATTTCCTTTACCAATGATGAGGGTCTGGGAAGAAGAAGTGTATCGAGTCCAGTGCAGTGTCTTCCTTACAAATGCAAGCAACTGAGATAGTAACTGCTTATTGCTACTAGAATCACTTGTAAATCTATGCAAAGCATCTTGCTTTACATTGTAGCAAGCTTAAATTTTCGAGAACTTGTATGTGTTCAATTTCTTTAAAACCTAATTATATTTAACTATGAAACGTTCTGATAAGCCATTCTTACACATCTTTACATTGTTAGATATTTTAATATGGTATGAAGTAGATTTAAAGTCCATAACTATTACTATATTATTATATGACATAAAATTGAAAATAAATGTTTTTTTTTTTTTTTTTTAACAATGAAAGAATCCTGAAGCCTGTTTTGCCCCGTTAGCAAAGGCCTACCCTCTCTCAAGGAGGAGTTGGCAAGTCTCTGATCCTGGGCCTGGGAAGGTCTGTGCCTCCACCTTCCAGCAAGGTGGAACTAGATGGCTATCCAACTAGATGGCCAAGGTGGTAGTAGGAACACTTTGGGGCTGGATGAGAAACTGGATATTTTGTGAAGATGAAAATCTAAGGACTTCCCTACATTTGTTAGAAAATATTTTCTAAAAGATGTGGTTTATGAAAAGGAGGGGTGAAAGTACCAAACACAAATACCTAATACCAGCGTGCAGCATGTGTCCATTTTGGGAAAAAAAAAAACAAAACAAAACATGGATTTCAAATGAAATTGAGGCCATATTTCTACCCCTCCCCCTCTACACAGTGAGCCTGTCTTGCTGGGAACAAAATAAGGTAAAATAACAGCCATCAAACGTTTAGCTTTATGCATTTTTATAAAACAATTCTCTCAAAAAGCCCTATGAGCCCGTAGGTATCAAATCACAGAGGACTCCGGATAGATCATCAAGCGACCGTAGTTTCCATAATAGAAGGGACAACTTGGTGAGACCGGCTGTCCCCGTCTGCGCCAGCAGGCTGTGCTCCTATGGTTTTGTCTTGAACACCAAATCAGAGTGAAGGTCTGTACACGAGAAGCACCGTTCAAGCAGCAGAGAGAGCTGTTCAGAAATAATCCCATGTTTCAGATGTTCAAACAAAAAGGATGTTTTGGAAAAGAGAAGTATTTTAACTTGAAATCCTTGCAGCTGATGTGCAGCAGCAGACACGGTGAGGGAGAGAAGGATGTTGACGTTCATCGATGGCCACAAAAGAACACCGATCTCAAAGAACTCCAGTCCTGACAGGAGCAACCTCTGGAGAATATTGTTAGCTTCATTCTCCAGATGATGCAAGCATGGCAAAAAGAAAAGTCGCTCTAAACTTAACAGCATGTAGTGGACGATCCCGGCTTAGGCAGCCCTGGCTGAGTTACCTGGTAACGCTCCTCCTACTCCTGACTTTTCTCTTTAAAGAGCAGTCCCTTCTGAGCGAAGAGGAATAAAACAGCAATATATGTATACATATATATGTTTATACATTAAAATGGCAATATGTATGTGTAACCTTTTTAATATACTAAAAATTTAAGACTAAAATGTCTTGATAAATGCAAATTTAGTTAAAATTTAAGCATTTTACAATATAAAACATCTAACTCTGTCTTAATTTAAATGTACTGTAACTGATCAACCAATTGAGTTTAGGAAGATGACATTTTAAACACTGTTTGCATCACATTATGCAAACGGTCCAATAAAACTATACCAAGTCTAAGATAAAAGATTAGAATTATAAGATGTTAAAATCTATTCATTTGTGATATAAATCAGAGTAGCTTCAGTTCAAATCATGGAAACACTAGATAATGAAAATATTATGAAATGTAGCTGTTGATAAACTCTGATCATATTGTAGTGAAAAATATCATATTTAAAATACAGCACTGTAAATTCTTTTTAGAAGTAACATTTATTTAGAAAATACACTGATGCCTTCTGTTTGGTGCAACCCTGTATCTCCCTTCCTTTCCTTCGCTGGAATTCCTGAGGCAGACTAAAAGAAGAGACAGAAAAAAATTATTTTACCTGAAGAACTTGAGATTTCATATTTCTATGGCTTCTATAAAGAAAGCATATGGGTCTAAAAAATTGAGAGATGAACAGGAATTCCACCAAGAAGATTAGGTGACAAGGTTCAAAGGAAAATACACAGAGCAAAAATCATGAGGCGATGATAACTGAAAACGTCCATGATGTGAAATGGAAAATATCAAATTTTCACTTGTTCACTTGCAGCACGAGAATGAAGCTTCTTTCAGTTTATAAGAAAATTCAGTCAGACATACAGTCAAGAAATGGTTGTATTACAGGGATTAAAAATATAGAAAGCTATGGTTTATGTTTGAGTAGACACAAGTTGGCGGAAGAGGAGAGCTATAGGATAGAAGTGAAAAGTTAAGAATAACAACATGGAAGGTGAAAAGCAGAAAAAAGAGATGTGTGAGAGAAGTAAATCCTGTCGTCTTTGTCTGAGGTGGGCATGTATTGTGGGGTCTTTGTTGTTGTTGTTTTTGATAGGGATGAGTTGCTGAGTTCTCTGCCATATGTAGAGGAGTTGGTGAAGCTTTACACTTTGTTTTGTTTTGGTAAAAGAAAGAATTGTTGCTTGACACTGATGGAATAAGGTACCTAACTCCCCAGAGTTAGATACATTAATTACCAGTGAAGATTCTAATTTGGAATATCAACTTTTAATTCACATTGAAGTATCATATCTTGAATACTATAAGTGAAAGTTTGATTCTAAACTGAATTGAGGCTGAGAAATACAGGAAAATGGTTGAAAAGCCAGTCTCAGTGACTCTCATCCATCATAAAATCAATCTCAATTGATAGGTTAGGCAAATAGGTTTCCCTAAGTTTTTCTAGAAAATCCATCCTAGTATTGTAAGGATTTTCATCAGGGTAGATTAGAAATTTTCCAGATTGATTTAGATATGGGTCATGGTATGCCTAAATCCCATAAGAGGTTGGTTCTGATTCATTTTGAATTTTAATAACTCAGCTCTTATAATTCAAACAATTCACTGAGAAAAGATGGACAACTATTTGAAAATGCAAAAAATCTCAAAACTGTACAGTTTTCACAGAGTGAAATATTTATTTTAGCTATATTTTTCTATAGAATTATTTACATGTATTAAATATCCTAAGTTAGAAAAACAATTACACCATAATATCATAAATCGGGTCCATAAGGCATTAGAAGCTTGCCTACTTTTAAGCACCTATTCAATTCTAGAGTCTCTGACTTGGTGTTCTGAGTGTCACAATTGTTCTATGCTGTGATCTTTCATGAAATATGGGTCAATCTACTTTTTTCAATCTCTTCTTTATACAGCATCTGTAAGTCAGTCTTATTATTGACATGGAAATACAATGTTTCAGCAATGGATTACTATTTTATATGAGGAAATATGCTTTAAATTAAAAATAGTTTAAAATCAGAGAATGAAAACAAAATAGGAGTCTAGAAATTATTTTTAGTATATATGCTGTGGAATTTGAACAGAATTTTTAAAATACATATAAATCACTAAAAATTCGATTTTAAAGTAATGACTTTGCACCATAAGAAAATAAAATACCACAGAGCTAGTAAAGTGATGATGTGCCTTTATTCATTGACATGAATCAATGTACCATGACATCATGTTAGTTTTATCTGTATATACATAGATTTCCATAACAATTTATTTCTAGTGCTATATGTGTGCCATTTAAATTAGGTTGCTTTTTTCATTTAAAATAACTTAAATATTCAGTGAATGCATTTATCAAAAATATGAAAATTCTAGTTTGATTCACATAATGATGAAGTTATAAAACTTCAGTGACTAAAGCTCTGAATACTAGGGAAGGGAGTTATTATGCACCCAGAGTATGACCATTAGCCACACTAAATTCAACCATATTGTTTGATAAAGTATTAAACTGCAGTAACAGGAAAGGAAAATCATGAGGGCAATGTTTGCTGTATTATCACCTTTCATTGAATATAAAAAGCCTCTTTTAAGTACACAGCTGGTCGATACTGAATTTTTCACTTTAATGAAGATAATGTCCTCATTATTTTAATAGGAAAGTATTCCAGCTATGGCTATACTTTGATAAGAAGGTGTCTATAGAATTCATACATCAGAAACACAAAGAAAAAATGGTCAGTTTGTCAAATATTGTAAATGACAGCATGAATGTGTATGTTATGTTTCTGATCATGTGATTCTCTACTTGGTAAGATTTTATGAGAAAAAAACAATAATCATCAAACTAGAGAAGTATGTCACATTTCTCTGCAGAAAACGGCTAATGATACTGTCACAGTGAATACTGAGCTCTTACTATTTGCCAAGCTTGTAAGTACTTCACATCTTGTGATCCTCCCAATAGCTTCATTTCATTGGTCTTAACTTCTTCATGATGAGATGAAGGCACAGGAAGTTTACCCAACCTGCCATGGCCAAACAGAATCTGTATTTGATTAAAATCAGTCTATTCCAATGCTGGGCTGCAGCTGTGGACATGTTAGCTGTGGACATGTGGACATGTGGCTGCAGCTGTTCATGCGGACATGTTAGCATGACAAAATTCAAGCAGAATGTTTTTACCACATGCAAAATGTGCTCATTCAGCCTTCATTGGCAGCATTTTCCCAATGAAAAATCATATTCAATTAAAATTTATAAATCAATTCCAAAGAAAAAGTATAAAAAATAATTTCCTTTGCATTACTTTTACTTTTTCCATTTATACTTTTGCTCTTTGAGTACTTGCTGTTAGTGCTTTCCCCTCTCCATTCCCTCTCCTTGCCCCTCGCCCATCTCACTCCATCCTTAGGAACAAATCTTTAGTAAGATTATACCTTTTATTGTATTAGTATGTGCCTCAAATGATGTTAATGCTCACTTTTAACTATCAAGATATCATAAGCAGAAAAAAAGACTTCAAATCAATGTCTGAAAATATGCATAAGAATTTTACTCAGTGAGAAATGTGAGATGAATCATATTTTCAAGAGAAAGGAAGCTGTCATAGCTGATGTAATCACAATGAACATCAAAACACATTAAGCTGAGGCTAGAAAAAAAATGCCATAATGTGTGAGCTAAATTGTGTAGCAATGTCTACTCTGTTCTGTTTAACTACTGTTTTCAAAGCACTCTCATGGTTTCCACATTCACAAGGAGAAAGGAGCAAAGAAGCTAGTGAGATCATCAAAAAAGGAGAGGCTGTAACCTGAGTCCTTAGGTTCTACAGCAAGGTGTCCCAGGGTTCAGCATGGCACAGGGGCTTTCAAGGCCTGTCAGGACATGTGGGGACCGAACTGTGCTCTGCTGAGTCAGTAGTCAGTCTCCAGTGGAAGCTATGTTGGAGCAGGTGTGCAGCAATAAAAAAAAACACAACACACACAGTCATGTGGGCTTCAGTCTCACCTGATAAAGCCAAAGAACAAAAGCAGACCTGCATGATTAAAATTCGGGGCCTGCTATGCAAGAGATAAGATGGAAAAAGACCAAAAGGCTTGATCACAGCAAGTACAGCAGTACTTCAAGTTATTTCTGTTGTAATTAATGAGAGAGACTGCAGAAGGCAAAGCTCCAGCAAGAGATGACAGGAGTCTGATGATCACAAAATGAGTGTGTGTATATGTGGGTGTGGGTGGTGTGTTCACTTATAAGATTAGTGTTCATTTTGATTTTAAGAACATATTTCTGTGGTATTTTTATTTTTAAAATACCCTTCAGTAGATGCAGATACTAATCCTTACTTCAGAGTTCTGTTCCAATGTTCCCCAGAATTAACACTATTGTTACCCACACTCATCATGTAGGCCCACTATAGCTCAGCGCCACTTATTTTCTGTCTGAAACTCTGGGTCTGCAATCTGGCTATCAGAAGAGATCCTAGCAACTGCCAGAGCATGTGTGCACAGTGACTCTCTCAGGTTGGAGAACATGGACAGACTTCAGTAGCAGGTGGCTGGTGCTGTTTAGGTAATAGGCAGATACCACGGAGAAGAGAACAGACGGCCACCCTGCCATGAAGTGTCTGCTCTTGGGCTCTGTTCTAATTTGAATGTTGACTGTCTCCTAAGCTCTGGGTGTTAAAGTTTTGCTTTCCTCCTTGGTGCTGCTGGAAAGCTAAAGAATTCTAGAAATGGAACCCACTGAGAAGCTTTAGGTCATGGAAGATGTGCCTGCCCGAGGAACCTGGGTCTTTCTTCTTGCGCTCTCTCTCTCTCTCTCTCTCTCTCTCTCTCTCTCTCATCATCTGGCTAGGAAAAAAGAGATTTTTCTCTCCTACCTACTCCTGCCATGATATACCATTTCACTGCAGGCCCCCAAAACAGCAGGTCCAACCAACCACACTTTCAATACTACAAATTAAAACATGACTTTTCCTTCAAAAGTTGATCATTTCAAATATTTGTTATGATGATGGGAAGCTAGCTAGCACTGTCTCTTTCTACAGGAGACTTTCATTGTCATTTACCTGTTTAATTTTAATGATCAACTGCAATTCACCAAGCATGATACAAAATATTTAAGCCTTATAAAAATCCTGTAAAATAAGTAATTTTAGCCTTAATGTACAGGTTATAGAAAAAAATGTCCTGAGAGATCAAAGAGGTTTTTCAGTTTTCAAAGGTAGGGAATGAGAATCGTGGGTTCACATCTGCCTAGATGTGTTTGTTGACTTAGGTTTTCCACTTTAAAGCTCCTATTGGTTCTCTACTGTCTTAGAGTCAAGCTCATCACCTATAATCACTTCTATCCTTATGCTTCCTACCCTACCAAGGTCATTTTTTGAGGGCCCCAAGATCTTGCTGGAAAAACCAGGGAATTCAAAAGAATCATCAGTGATGTTGAACATTTTTCATGTATTTACTCACTATTTCTGCTTCTTCATCTAAGAAGTATCTATTCATTTCAGAGCCCCTTTTGGGATTTGATCCTTAAATCTGCAGTGGGGCCTGAATTTTGTGAGTATTCTTTGTGGAGTAGCTGATAAATGTTTTTCCCCACTCTGTGGGTTGTATCTTCACTCTATTAGTGGTTTCTTTTGCCATATATTTTGATGTGATCCCAGATTTTACCTGTTCTATTTTTAGTAGATCATTTCTGTTTAAATAGTTAGATCTCTGATCACCTAGTTCTTTGCCTAGAAATGATCCTAGTTCTCAAATCATAGACTTTTACTGCTAAGTTGAATTGAATAAACTTCACAGATGTATAACTAAAGTCAAGGATTCAAAGCATATGCATCAAGAGTTACATGGGATGATACAAAAGCAGTGCACGTCCTGGATGGACTCCAAATGAAAACTGCCTGCCTGTTGAAATACCCAACTATGGGTGAGCACATGCATATTAATTCATGCATATTTCAATTTTCAATGCATATTTTGTAAGTACTTCTTTTGAGACACTAAAGAACCTTTAGGGACAGAGTAGTACAATGCATGTATCAGATGCACAGTTGCATCTGGTGAATAAATGGTGCAAAATTAATAGGCAGAAGTATCACAAGGTTTTAACATGCAGTTCTCACAGTTTTACTGCTATTAACTAGATCTAGAAATGTGCTGATACTGGAAAGAACAATGAAGTGTGCAGCTAAATTAGGAATCAGCAAGATGTCATACGGCTACAGAGGCAAAGGAGAAGAGGGATGCAGAAAAGATGTGGACGAGGCAGTCCACATCATAGGGGCAGACAAGGGCTTTGCATACTTGGAGGGATCCATGCAGCAGGACCCTGGAGTGAGCCTGAGTCAGCTAATGAGAAAATCTGCCCTAAAGTGGGTAACAAGTCACACTTATCAGGCTAGTAGAGCTGCTGTGCGTGCCATGACTACATCTGCTTGGTGACTTTAGGAATAGGAAAAAAGAATGAATCTAATGACTCCTTCACTTATATCTCAAAGATTATGTAAAAAACTTTTCTTCCATAAATCTAAATGTCATATAATAAAAAATGGCAAATTGGGAAAATTATCTTCTTATTTAAAAATCCATAGTATAGATAAAGGAATGGTTCAAGAATTTGATCTACTAATTATAGTATAAATATAGAATATCCTACACTGTTAGAATCTATAAGCAAGTTTGATTTGAAAAATAACACATTATAGTTGACATCTAAAATATCTTTCATTTGAAAAATAACACATTATAGTTGACATCTAAAATATCTTTCAAAACTTTCATGTGCTCAATGATGGGAATTCTGGAAGGCAGTTGGATCATGGAGATTCTATCTTCAGCAAAGAAGAGTTCACAGCTAAATGCACTGATAGGGGGCCGGACTATTTTGCAGCAGGTTATTGTGGATGTGACTTGAAAGGGAAGATCTTCCTCCCCAGCTCCTTGCTTTGCTCTCTGCTTCCTGACAATCATGATGTGAGCAACTGCCTCCACCAAACCCTTCCATAATGCCATTCTGTCTTGAAGCCAGACAATCATGGAAGAATCCTCTAAAACACATGAGCCAAAATTAACCCCTCCTACATTAAACTGTGGGCATTGGGTATTGGGTGCGACTGATGAGGACAATGATTGAGATACCATATAAACTATAAAGAATGCCTATTGTTTGCAACATTATCAGAACAACTTGAAAAGTACAAAATGCTATCATTTATAGCAATTCAAAAGCAGAAAATTTTAGAAGTATATTAACCATGTTTTGCAAAGAAACATCATATTGTACTAATGTACGAAAAAGAAAAGTTGTTTATATAGAAAAATAGATATTTAATAAATTTAGAAAATGTCATTATTAACAACATAGTAAAAATACCATTTGTAACTAATTTGACTTATACATAAAGTGCAATACCACTGAAAACTCCAAGAACATTTGTGGAGAATTTATAAAAAATAACTCAAATGGGCCGGGGATTTAGTTCAGTGGTTCCGGCGCCTGTCTTGCAAGTGCAAGGGCCAGGTTTCGATCACCTGTAACCACATATCATACTGGGCGTGGAGACTCATGCCCAGCAGGAACCAATACCACATACCACAGTGCCGGGCGTGGTGGCTCTCGCCTGTAATCCCAGCACTCGGGAGGCAGAGGCAGGAGAATTGCTGTGATGTGAGTTTGAAGCTGAGCTCAGGGCCAGCCTGAACTACAAAGTGAGACCCTGTGTCAAAAAAACAAAAGAACAAAACAAAACAAACAAAAATAACTCAATTTATAATATATATTTTAGAAGAAGAAACATGTCATTAACCATGATTTCAGATATACTATAGGGTGACACTGTAATGAAACAATTAAGATGTTTAAAAAGGTTTTTCTTAATAGACAATTTAAAAATCTCTGGAAGTTGTCCAAAATTCATACACAGAGCAGGACAGATTTATGAAAGAAAATGTATTAAAATTGGTAGGAGCAGCAAGAGTCTGACACTTTAGGCATCAACTCCACCGCAGGTGAGTGTGAGGGAAGCTCTCTTTCTTATTAGTGGCTTATAAAATAAGACATTCCAGGCTACATTAGCAGCTTTCCCACAGGAGCAGGCCGGCATAAGCATTCCTGTCCTCCAGTCTAGGGAACCTCTCTTTTAAGAAATACACCTAAAAAGATCAGATGTCCTTCTGTCCAACTCCTACTCACAGGATGGCTGCTCTGCTTCACATAGGATGTGTCCCTGACACTTGGCCCTGATCAGCCTCCAACCAGCCTGCCTGTTAACAAAGGTTCCATGCCAGGAGAGCTGTGCAGAGAAGGCCAGTGACTACCGCCCACCCACACAAACATGTCACCCCAGGAAAGTCACTCCAGAGCAGTGGGAGGGAATTTCTGCCCTGTGGTGTGGTGCAGGGGCAGGAGGGATCCAAACTGCACTAATAAAGAAGTTTGTAGTGTTCCTCAAAGGAAAATGACCTCATTTGGAATAGAACATGAGAAAACTAAGCCTAAGGGACATGCTTAGAGAGTGAGAGATATTTTGTTGGAAAGCATTAGAGGAGGTTTCTAGTTGCATTACAACAGTAATTCCAAATGGCAGACCAGATAGAAGTAAACAGAGAGTTCAGGAAAAAATGTATAAAGACACTGTGGGGGGTCACTGCACATTTCCAGGCCTATACTAGGTGACTACTCTTTGCAAAAGAGAGTATCAGTGAAGAATATCAGTGAAAAGACAAACTTGTTTAAAATTAAGGCACTGCAAAAAAATCTGTCTATCACTACATAGAATTGTTTGTGATAATCAATAGAGGCACAGCACTGAGACTCTTAACAGGGAAATCAGGTAAAATCATACTAGATGTAGGCATAGGCAGAATCACTGTACTCTCTGGAAGAGAGAGATGTCTAGGTACTCAAGCTCACATCCAAGGCCACATCAAGGTAGAGCAACATCTCATGGCACATTCTACAGAGCATTCTACAGAACTGCTGAATTAGTTAAGCCAAATCCTTGAAAAGTGAGCAAACAAACAAAAAACAAAGAAGTAAAAAAGCAAAGGACCTGTATCAAGAATTGTTATAATTTAGTACCTACTTATCAATTTTCTATGGAATATTTTCAAGACATTCAAGGAAGAGGGGGTGTGATGCACACAGAAAGAAAATAAAAGGGACAATTGTCCAAATAAAAGGGACCAACTGCCTTTTGGGCGCTGGATGTTGATGTAGTGGACAGACTTTAGGTTATAATGATGTTCAAAGAATAAAAGGAGACCATGATTAAATAGTGTGATGACTATTGTTTTTTATCAAATGCAGAATATCAGTGAAAAAAAAGAGTAACTACAAAAACAGTAATTAAAATTTAGAGTTGAATAATATAAGTTAAAATTTTAAATATAGATTCAAATGACTCCAGCTGAATTCTAACAAATATTTAAAATAATACTTTAAAACAAATTCTTTCAAAACATAAAGGGGAATGAAATTAGGATCTCAAACAATGATATCAAAGAACAGAATATTAGGGATCAATATTTTTACCATGTGAAAACCAAAAAAACCAGCATACCAAATGCATTAGACACTATGTCCGAGTATAATATATATCAGAGATGCAAAATTCTTGCATCATAATAAAATCAATTAATGTGCCATATTAACAGTATGTCATAGAAAGTAAATGATCACTTCAATAAGTGCAGAAAATGCATTTGACAAAGCAAATGCTTTATCAATTTAAGTATGTTCCACAATTTTAGAACAAAAGATTTTCTCAACTTGATAGAAAACATCTACACAAACCTCACAATCAGTATTTTACTGATGGGCAAAATGCTGAATGCTTCTCCCAAGATAATCCATGAAACATGATGCCTGATCTGGTCTTTCTTGTTCAACAGTGATATCAGGTATTCTAGTCAGGACACTTAGACAGAAAGACAAAGTAAACACATGCAGACTGGAAAGGAAGAAGCACAACAGTTTCTATTTTCAGGTACAGTGATCTTGTATACAGGACAATTTAATATGTCCATAAAAGTACAATTATTAGAATAAATATACAAGTAAATATGTGAGTGCAATATTCAAACATCAATTGTATTGCTTAACACCATGCAGAGATTTCTCAAAAGATATTTAGGATATAAGCCCATGTATAAAAGTATCAAAATAACTATTACATATTTTTTTTAAAAAATGAATAAAATACTCCTTTCAAACTAAAAATTTTAAAAATTTCTACAATAAATTAAATATTTAAATAGATGGAAACACTGGACATGTTTATAAACTCTGCTAGTTAGTAGTGTTCAAGCCAGAATAATTTTGATTTGTAGAGAATGATGAGATAATTATATGGAAATGGAAGGTACTGAAGGAGCTAAAGCCAACAAGGAAAATGAGGGTAACACTGGAGAAAGAATACACACTGCCTTTGAAACATCCAACAAGTTACAGCAATCATGACTGTGGTAGAGTCTTCTGAATAGATATACATGCTCACAGAATAAAAAATGAGAGTCTAAATTCATTTCAAAGAATATAAATGTTCTAAATAAAATGAGCTGAAGACCTATGGAGACATTTCATCAAGGGAGATATTCAAATTGCCACTCAGTACATAGACTGAAATCTTAAATTATAGCCATGAACCTACTGAAGTCAAAACCAGAATGAGATTCCCTGTCCCTTCCAATCTGCCATTCACACAGGGAAATAAACAGACAAGCAGAATGTCCCATAAAAGTAGATAATAACATTGTTCAGAACCAATAAAGAGAAATTGTAGTACATATTTTGGTGGTGAAATGTAAAAGAGAGCAATCACTTTAACAAGAAATTTGACAATCTCTTAAATGGTTAAAGACAGTGGCATCATATGACCTTGCAGTGTCATCCAAGAGAATTGAAAATCCATTTACATAAAATCTATGAATTGCATAATTGCCAAAATAGAAACAATGCTCAGTATATCACTCAAGTTATGACAAACAAATAAAATGTGATCCAAAATCACACTTTACAATGTGATATTACATAATGGAATATTATTCAGAAAAAAATAGGAACTAGTTATTGAGGAGAACCTTAAAATCATGTTACATGAAGGAAACTGATTACAAAAACAATGTATAAGTCTATATCCCAAAAATCCAGGACAAAACAATCTGAAGAGAAAAAAGATGAGTTGTATTTTTGCGGGGCTTTGTATGGAATAACTGCTCAGAGTGTTCCTGTTTTGCAAGTCATAAGTCTTAGAACTAGATTATGGCGATCATTTTACAACTCTGTCAAAATACTAAGAAACATCTGACTGCAGCTATAAATGCCTGAGTTGTATATCAATTAAATCTCAATAAATCTGTTAAAAGGATGATTCAACTTTAAAGTATCATTTTGGTGTTGTTGGTAGAAACTTTACAGCAAAAAATGAAGATTAAAACAGCTGCTTGAGTTCATCTGGGCTGCTGTAATGAAACACCATACACTAAATAACTTTAAAAGAAAAGTAACCGAAGTTGTTTAGAGTTCTGGAAAAACCAAGATCAGGGTCCCAACAGATTGGGTGAGGAGCCCTTCTCTTGTTCGTAGGTGTCCTGCGTCCTCACATCGTAGAAGGGACAAAGTAGCTCTCATAACTATTTTGTAAGCAAGTCAGTCCAACTCAAGGGAGCCTCACCTCCTTAATAGCCTGATCAACTTCTGAAGTTGCCCTCTGATAGCAACATGTCTCTGCACTCATATGAATTTTGAGAATCTAAACATCATATGACATCACAGTTAACTATTACCTTGCATTATGTATGCTTCCAGGCCAAGGCATGAGTGCAGATAGGTGAATATATAAGAGGTGAAGCCTCAAAGGTAAATTAGGACATTGGAAGTAAACTCTGGGAGTTCTAGATCTTCCCTTTCTCTCTTCCTTGCCTCCTGCTGGCCACAGATGAGCAGCTTCCACTGCCCTATTCTCCCCGCCATGATGATTTGCCTCACCACAACCCCACCCCCCACAGCAGAGCCCTCGGCCCTGGACTGGAAAATTGTGAGTGTAAATAAGCCACTCTTCCTTTTTAAATTAATTTCCTTGGGTGTTTTCTCACAGTATTGTGAAACTGTCATGGAAAATTACACTGGCGAAGCAATTTTTCATAATTATTCGGGTAAAGCAAACATGCATGTTCCTTATAATACAAGAACTCCACTCCCTAAACTATTCCATATAAATTCTTAAATGAGACAAGTTTGTGGCAGCGATTTTGGAGGAATAGGTAAGCAAAACACAAATGAGGTCTGTTGACAAACCAGCATCAAGTAGATAAGCAGAAATGTGGAAAACAGATACAATAGAATAAAGTTTGGGTACAAGATAATTTATATAAATTTAAAATTTAACAGCATGCCTCAAAGCTGTACACTGTAAAGCACTTGTGTGTACTTAATAACATTTATTGAGGAAATTATAACAAATGTCTTTTTGACCATAAAAACTGGTAGTGAAGATCAAAGAAAACTACAGGGAACAAAACAAGGGTGAGACCTTGTATAATGATGATGCACTACGAATGCACAATACAAGTAACTCTTATGTTGCTATCAAAGTTTCAAAATAAAAGGGAAAAATAACTGGATTCAGCGTGCAGGAGAGAGGAAGTTTAGGGCTCATGAGTCTACATTTTGCTCCACACTCACTGATGTTGTTGTGAATACTTTTTATTTTTTTATTCTTTTGAGACAGGATCTCGCTTTACAATTCAGGCTGGCTCTGAACTCAGCCTCGAATTTACAGCAATCCTCCTGCCTCTGCCTCCTGAGTGCTGGGATTACAGGAATGAGCCACCACGCCTGGCACTGTGGTATGTGGTGCTGATTGCTGGTGGCATGAGTCTCCAAGCCTGGCATTTTACTAGGATCGAACCTTGGCCCTTGCACTTGCTAGCCAGGTGCTAGAACCACTGAGCTAAATCACTGGCCAGTGAACAACTTTTGTGGCTTGCTAGGAACAACAAAAAGTGCTTTGTTATTCGTAATTCACCTTAAATGGACATACCTTGAGGATAACCTCGTAAGTGAAATAAATAGGTCACAGATAGGTAAATATCGCATCTTTTCTCTGGTATCAGAAAATAAAGATGTAAATAATTTCTAGAATTGTATGTTGTATATTGTGAAATAGAAAATACTCAAAGCGAAATAGGGTAAAGGGGAAAAAATAATGAGATTATAACAAAAAAGAAAGGAAACAAATTTTATGTATATAGGGGGGTGGTAGGGTGGGTAGGGCTATGGGAAAAAATGAGAATTAAGTTGTGTCTTATACTGGTACAAATTCCCATTGTGGAGTGCAATCACGATGTGTATATGTAATGTACCAATAAAGATTTCAATTTAAAAAATGTAACCTACTATCATAACTTTTGGAAAGAACTTAGCATTTCTCAATCTACATTTTAATTACAGTTTCCCTTTTTGTAAGGTTGACTTAAAAGAAGACTGAGTCCACTTTCTCTAAGCATAAAGTGAAGTCCTGCTGTGTCCATAATTACCAGAACGAGTATCTCTCTTAATATGCAGGATACCCACCAGCCAAAGCCTTTCACTTGGATAGGCCTTCAATAATTTCTGTTGGACTGAAGAAACGGATGCTTTATTGTTATGTGGATAAAAGGCAGGAAAGATTACATAAATTAATTGGGAAATTCCAACATACTTTGCTCAATTCACAGATTATTAAAATGAGAGGTTTCATAAAAGTTCTACAGAAAATAAATTCGTGATTGATGATGTAGCCTTGAAATTGCCTAAAGTTTTATGTGTAGTAATCTTGAAAAAAACTGAAGTTTCTCTGTACTCAACTACAGTTTGGCTACTTAAGAATTTCAAAAAGGTTCGGATTTCCATAACAAGAAATCCAGCGGGCCATTTACATTTGTGGCGTTACTCAGGAGTTTGAAACTGATGGAATATTGTCCAGGGAAAGCAAAGCTGTACCCTTTTCATTCCCTCAGTGGCTTTTCACTGTGATAATGTTTGTTGTGTTTTCAACCAGCATCACATAGGAGAAAATCTGGTTTCTGCAGATGGGAGCTGTTGAACCACATGAAGACCTGCTTGTTTCTAATCTCTGCCTGCCTAGGAGTCACTGTCATCCATGATTCTGATTCATTTGCCTGAACTGAGACCAGGGATTCTACATGTCTAAAACGTTGTTAAGCAACAGTGATGCTATTGAAATGGAAACTCAGTGGAAAATTGAACTCAGTCAGACATCTAACATATTGAATATTTTTAAACAGACATTTAATTTTAATAAAAATGTCCTGATCCTTTTAGTTTGTTGTTGTTGTTGCTGTTGCTTAAAATCTCTCTATCTGTAGCAAAAATAATATTCAGTTCTTTTCAGAAAGAGTGTTTCTACATTATGAGCAGGTGATTTTTATTTTAAGAAGAAATATACATACATACAGTTAAAAGAAAAATGAAAAAAAGAAGTTGCTTCTCAAAAATCTATGAGAGGCTGGGTTACTGATACCAGCACTTATAAGTGAATACATGTTCTTTACCCAACTCATGTACAACTAGCCAGGTGGATAATATGTTTAGCTTTATGCTGTGCCTTTGACAGACAATTTTGTTTTCTACCTTGATTTTTAAAATCAAAGATGCTCTCTACTCTGAATGTAGCTTTCAAAAATTTATGAGATATGGTAGTGTTTTTCTGTCCATATATTCTGGAAATCATGAAACACACTTTGCTGCACTGCTTCTTCTAGCGAGGTGATTATTTTTTGCTTCTTTCTCTCTAGCTTATCCCTCCAAAGACAGGCTGCAGTTAATAAGAATTCATATTTCAACGTGTTATATTAGTTTTCAGGTATATCTGGTAAAAATTATAGCCACTCTGTCCACTCACACTGGATTCCATCATCTAGTAAAATGGTTTATCCTCAAGGAAATCTTTTCAAGTGCTTCAGAGAACCAATTTTTCTCTTCAGGAGAGGATGCAAGACAACACACCACGAACTACTGCAATTAAAGACAGGTGATGAAGAGATATTGCCAAGTGCTTTGATTCATGTGCTCTTTTCCTATTAAATCCAGTTCAACACTCATGAACTGCCATGAGGATGTGCTGTCTGATCACTTCCTGGAAAGCAGACTCCTATGTTAACATCCTACCACTTCCCTGCTGGCTATGATTTCTTCACAAAGAAATCTGTCTCAAAGGATGAGGTATTGAAGTAAACATAAATGTAAATATTTCCATCCCCAAGTTCGGCAGAACCAACAAAACATCAAAGAAATCCCTAAACTTTACCAGGGAAGAACGCCTGTTATTACACCTGGGTCTTGTGGGATAGCCAACGTAAACAACTGGCTTATACTCTGGTGAAATTTGTTTCAACCGAGGTGTCCCAGGTAAATATCAGCTGGATTTCTAAACATCCACTACACAGGCAAATTAAATATTGATCAGTAAATGGAATGTGGGAATAAATATACATTTCCTATATTATTAATATTTACAAAATGTAAAATTGTTATCAAGTGAATTAAACAGGATTACTCTTTTTCTGTGTCAGAAGTTTAAAAGAAGAAAATTCGAATAAGCTTGTCTTGCCAGAGATTAAAAAAAAAATTTATACATAGACTTATAAAACTAACAATTTCCATAAAATAGTTTGTCATATCATCTTCAATTTATTTATTGGTTTATTACAATGTTATCTAATTGCAGATTTTCTTTATTGTCCCTGGAATTAAATTTCACTGATTTTTTTTTAAGTAATCCAAAAATAAGTTCCATCTTTGAAGGGGAAAATATATAAATGTAAAGGTCACACCCTGGCAATGTACTAAGATATTTCATGATAAAAAAATATGTGATGTTTCCAGAAGGTAATAGGACTACTCTTTCTTATCATTAAAACTACAGTTTTCAAGTTACTAGAAAAATTCAAGGTATGTTTTCTGGGGCCAAGTATGTAGCTCAGTGATGCCACATATACCTGGCAAGTGCAAGGTCTGAATTCAAACACCAGTACTGCAAAATACAAGCCAAACAAACAAACAAAAAGATTATGCCTCTTTGTCTATTACTATGAGATGGTATAACACATATACTTAAAAGTGCTTTTAGAAATACTTTCCCATTATTAAAATACAACATAGAGGAACATATTATTGTTTATAGAAGCTACTCATGTGTATCAGTAGTGTACACATATATAATCTTAATATAAATATACTGTGTATCATATATTAATAAATTACATAATACATTTATTTTAAATAATAATTGTCATACACAGTACATAGTGCACTTAAGTTTAATGAACTCAAGTTTCATTCACTGTTATTTTTGCATAGTTATTTTCATTGCATTTTGATGTTGAGACACAAGGAGTATTGTGACACGAAAGGGTATAGGACACATAATGAGTTGGATTTAAGAAAATCAAACTCATTTGTCTAATATTTGGATGATTCTCATTTTTAAAATGAATTTTAGTGGTGCAAAATCTTATTTCTTTATTTTCTGGTCTGCCATTTGTTTCCACTGTATTGTCAGTTCCTGAACTCAGACACTAAATGATGAGGGCAAGGCTTAGTTGTACTTTCTGAAGAGAACATGAATCGATTCTAAAAGTATAAAACTGGAACTGACTGGTGCTGTGAAGAAGAAAAGGGACATAGAGAAGATCTCACTTTCTCCTTTACACTGGTGAAGTCAAGAGAATCAGTGAAAACTGATGCACTGGGAAACAGACACTGAAGTACCATATGTAAAACTGTAAAGGTAACCGACAAGTGAAGTACAAATGAGAGAAAATACTAAAGGAGCATGAAACTGAAGAGGGTATATACTCTTTTATTCTTTACAAGAGCAAAATCATGACAGACTGACAGATCAAGACTTACTGGTATATTGTATCATTTACAACTGAGACAACTAAATAGTGAAAAATTATAAGAGTAGAAAGTTATTCCCTGGGGAAATAAGGAGGCAAACGGACATCAGGTACTTAGATTTCACATGTAGTGTCGATTCCCACTACTTCTATTTCATATTCATATTTCACCTGTTTTCTATCATGGTGAAACTAAAAGGCCTTGTTCATCCTGATCCAGTTGGTCAAGGGTTCTTTTTCTGACGAAGTCTTTTATGCCACCTTTGAATATTTTGATTTAAAATAGCTAGTAAATACTTTCTCTTAAGAGCTCTGTTTACAATTCAATGGATACATACATTAATTTATATACTTGAGTTATATCTGTCTCTCTGAATGAGCTACAAAATATAAGGAAGCAGAAAATGTGGTATGTTTCCTCATTCATATTTACCAATGTATCCTATGTGTCCCAGAAGAAAAGAATATAAATAGGTATGACCACATTCTCAATCGTGGTCTATAAACTTTTCTCCACAGCCACTACATTTGTTGAACTGATTTAAATAAAAGATACTCTGTTTAATTCAAGTCAGTTCCATAAATATTCCCTGTGAAGCACCAGAATATGCTGTTACTTTTCTTGCTACTAATGTCTTTATGTTTTATAGTAAGTGTTCTCTCATTTTTTTAAATGGATCTCTAGTATTACCTTACATTCTTACTGATATTTCTTGTTAATAAACTCTCAGATTTAGTGGCTAAAACGTAGCATTTTGTGGTGATTCTGGACCCTGAGGATAGTGATTCAGGAAAACATGGTGTGGAGTGTGCATGGTCTGTCTCTCCCCCATTCCGGGCTGGGGATGACGCGGAAGTGTAAAGCAAGAATCACCTGAGCACTTGTCCATTCATCTTGCATGAGATGCCACTGGCAGCCATGATTTTAGCTGGGGCCACCAGTGGGGATGATGACAGGAGCCCTCCCTCTACAGCTTCTAGCCTAGGTATCAGGACCTTGAAGAGGAACTTCTCACTGCCTGTGACTTATTCTTAGATATATCTGAATGTGTAGAATCAAAGATGTTTGATCAAAGAATTTCTGTGAATGTTATATTTTGAATATTTTTGAACCCTCCAAAATTCATATTGCAACTTTATCCTCAGCTTCATAATATTACCAGGAAGTGTCTTTAGAAGGAGAAAGCTTTACTGGGATTAACAACTTTGTAGAAGGGCTCAGGGCCTGACTCAGCCTTTCCGCACCTTCTACCATCAGAAGATGCAGCGTTTGTCTCTCCAGCAGTTACAGCATCTAAAGCCCCATTTTGGAAGAGAGATTCAGCCTGCTGCACACATCAAACCTACCTGTCTGTGTGCTTGTTTTTTTCAGCGATCGAGAGAAATAAACTGATCTAAAGGACACAGTCTGTAGTATTTTATTACAGCAGTATGAGTGGGAAAACGCCAATTATATTCAACATTTTATTTTTGGAAAACACAAGTAAACTTCTGATGGGTCCTACAGAACACACAGACGAAATTCCACTTTTTTTGGATCAAATTAAATTATTCTAATAACTTTATGGATACCATGGCTATCGAACATCTGAAATGAAATGTTTCTGGAGTTGGAGTAAATTACATTTACCATAATGCACACTGCTCTATTCATTTGCTTACTGAATATTCAGACTTGTGTTCTACAAAATTATCAAAATTCTTTGAACCATAATTCATTACACTTCCGTACCTGAGGATGTATGTTGTTCTCTAAAATAGCTTCAAATGACAATTAACAAAGTCAACCCGAAAGTCCAAAAACCAGGAGGTGATCCTAGATACTGCTGTTTCACTCACCTCTGAAATCCCATCTCATATACTCAAACTCCACGCTTTCTCCGCACCCAATTCTACTTTCTATCCTCACTGCCATGACCTCCTTTCCACTGGCATCATTCCTTTAACCTTCCTTTTTCTCTAAGTACAGTAGGCACATATTGAAATTGCCCCATTTAATAATTAATTTAAAAATTAGTAATAACTATCTATTGCTCTGCTAACAACTCTGAAGTAAATTTTTAAATTTTACAGTAAATGTGAAGATTTTAAATTAAGCTTAAGTATCATATATGATTTCTGTCTTCCTTGTCTCAGTGTTTCCTCCCCTCACTAGCAATTTCTATTCTGATAATCCCAAAATGCACATATTTTTGCTCTCCAAGTCATTTCAAGTGACCACATCAGTCTTCTTCTGAGTGGAGAAGGAAGGGGAAGATTAAAATATAAAACTTTGAGGGGCTGGGGATTTGGTTCAGTGGTTCCAGTGCCTGTCTTACAAGCACAAAAGCCTGGTTTTGATCCCCAGTAACCACATACAACAATGTGGGGTGTGGAGACTCACACCCACCAACAATCAGAACTACAAACCACAATGCCGGGCGTGGTGGCTCATGCTTATAAACCCAGCACTTGGGAGGCGGGG
>PVIR01009465.1:0-53134 GCA_004026965.1 Petromus typicus | reverse complement strand
ATCCTCCTGCCTCTGCCTCCCGAGTGCTGGGATTACAGGCGTGAGCCACCACACCCGGCACTGTGGTATGTGGTACTGGTTGCTGCTGGGTGTGGGTCTCCACACCCAGTATTGTTATGTGGTTACCGGGGAATCGAACCCGGGTCCTTGCGCTTGCAAGACAGGCGCCGGAACCACTGAGCTAACTCCCCGGCCCAAATTCATTATATTTTTAACATATAAACTAACCATTCCTCTCCTTTCCCAGTTTAAGTCACATGGTACAAAATTTGGGAAATATATACATAATAAGAGCTTATATGATATAACAATTTTAAACATATTCTTCTAGAGTCTAATAGGCAACCTATCATTCACTTTCCTCTCATTTATTTAATAATATTCAGTGATAACTAAGCAGTATAATATGAAGAATATAGTTACTGCTATTTCTTTATCTTATCTATACCATATCTCTCATTCATTGTATTTACATATTTTAAAGTAACTTCCTAAGAATCATAAGGAAATCAGTAATTTCTACAAACAAAACCACAGGGAGAAAAAATACCCTTAATGTAGCAGAGCTAAAAACAAAGGCTCAAAGGAAAGGGAAAATATTAAATAACCTTTAGACCTTACCAAATACATCTAATCTTTTGAATGGCTGTATAAATATTTGAGTGTGTTTTATTTGTGTTTTCTTCCTTTTATTATAAAGTAAGATTGCTTTATAAAGTAAGTCCTTAAAAAAAAGGGAAAAAAGAAAAAGAAACTGTGGTTTATTATTTAACTTCCGAAAAGTCAACATCAAAGGTTAAATTTTGGCATTCAAGACCAGATCACTTGTAATTTCTTCGTATTTTAAATTTTTATGTGGAGAAGAATCAGAGATCTCAAGAATTCTTATCTGGATGCCTCTCTTAGACAAGTGGAGTTGATGGGAACTACCCTTTTTTGCCAAAACCAAGAGCAAAAAAAGTTGTATGCAGTTCCTCCCTCCCCTTCATCTTTCTCTCCCCTTCATACACTATTTCTGACTCAAAATTAAAATATGTTTATTGGGGTTTTTTTTCTCCTTGTACTTAAAACAAGAAAAAAAAGAACTCTAGATGTGTTGGAAAGTCTACAATTTTATCACATAAAAGAAATGATCTGAAACTCCAAAATGTATTTAACAAATCATAATGCTTATTTAGGGTGGGATAGGGATGCTTGTTATTTGCATACTTTACCCTGTAAATTTACACATGCATAATTTTAAAGTACTTAATGAGTGATCGAAATAGAAATGAAATTAGATTGCAGACAAGGATAGTAATGAAACATGGGGACAGTGAAATAGGATGCAAGTTCAAAGCTAGTTTACTAAATCAAATTTTGCATTGTATAGTCCAATTTCTATTGAAACTGCAGCATCTTGAGATAAAGTTGTCATAGGGTCTCATCAAGATTAGTCAAGATGACATGAACATTAAGAAGCCATATTTAGACTATTTCAGTCCTATCATCTGCCCACCACAAACAGAAATGGATAAGGAAGGAGATAAGCAGTCTACCTTGATGCTATTTTTCCTTCCCTCTCTACAACCAACCTGACTCTGCTTGCTGCCCTCTCTCCTCCTTCCCTGCCACTAAGACTGACCAACACACCTTTGTCCCCGGGTCATTACCATCACACAGTGACCCAACATGACTCCTTGCCTTGGGTCTCTACTCCCTACAGGTCTTCTTCTATCCCTTCAAGTCCAACTTGAATATCACTTCTCCCTCAATCACCCAGCAATGACATGGGTGCTATTCCAACACTCTATCTCACCATCGAGTGTGTGTATTGGTTAGTTCTCTGTTCACATATGTCTGCGTGCACAGACTTTTCAGGATGAGGAGTGTCTCTGCAATACTATTACATGAGAAATAGAGTTTCCCCAAAAAGATCTTCAAAGTTCTTACTGAATTAAACTTGGTTTACTGTGTAATATAGGACTCCTACTTGCCTGTATCAGTTTGTCCATGATAGCAAGAACCCTGCTTTGTAAAACCTGCTTCTCTAACATGAGTAGAACATGTAAGAGCAAAGTAGTGGATGGAAAAATGCCTAAAGTACTCCAAAGTAACATTCCAAACTCCCTTTCTCATGGAGCAGACAACACAGTATGGCTTAAGGATCAAGCTGCCAATTGGCTTCTTTCTCTTTTTAAAAAATGCTTATTGTTATCAGGCATGGTGGTACACAACTGTAAGCCCAGAACTCCAGAGGCTGAGGCAGGAGGATCATGAGTTCAAGGCCAACCTGGGCTACATAGTGAGTTCAAAGCCAGCCTAAATTACACAATGACATCCTGTCTCAAAAAAAAAAAAATATGCTTATTGAATTGTATGTTCCAAACAAGTTGATGATTCTAAATCAAATATGACAGGTTCTCTACCCTCCAGAAAGCTAATGACAAAGATTCAATATGGAAGAAATGTCTGAGAAACTGAAGACTCAATGAATGAATGACAGAATTAATGGTGCTGCAGTAAACTAGGGAGGAGGGAGCCCTGCTCTGTGCTGTAGGCCACACGACATGGTACAAACAGCCTCACTATGAACAATTTCAAATGACCAGTAGATCAAGGAAAAGTTTCTTTCATTGCTCTTAAGAAGCTCAGTAAGTCAATTCTAATAACACCAGAGCCAGGACAGAGACCCCTGTACTTCGAGCTACTTTCCTTTTCACCTGACAATTCGAGGAGCAGATATTTAGGAACCCTGTGAATCTGGCACTGTTCTGGTCAGAAGGAAAAGAGCAATTAATGAGCAAACAGTGATGAGTCCTCAGCCACACATGAGGCTGACAGCGCTCTGCTGGGAAGTGGCCCAGGTAGGGAGAACGGTGAAGGAGTCTCTGAGGATTAAACCAGGAGCTTCAATATGATGAGGTGAACATATTACAAAGAGGAAGGAGCAGCCCTGATAAAAGCAACAGGAACATCACAAGAATAAGGAATTTAGCCTTTATCCCAGGAGGACACGGAAGGGTTTGAGTCTGGAGAATGGCCACGATGGAATTGGATTCTGCAAAGCCTCCTCTGGCTTCTGCACACACCGGATGGGTTCCAGGGAGGCTGAAAGCACAGAGACAGAGACACCGCTCCTCAGCGAGAGCAGGCGTGTGTGCTGAGCGTGAGCGATGCTGGTACAAGAGGGACGAGCCGAGAAAGAGCGCTGCCCGGGCACATGCGGAAGAGGGCAGAGCACCTGGGACAAGTCCCGCGTTCCCACAGCTGAAGGGATAGAGGAATCTGTCATTCACAGAAGGAAGATAACCAACTCAGAGAAATGAGACAGAGTTCATGCTTGTACACTGAGTTCATCAGCACAGACTGTTTTTTTCTTTTCATTTTTGAAACAAGATCTCATCACATTGCCCAGGTTGAGCTCAAACTTATGATCCTCTTAACCCAGCCATCCAGACTGCTGAGATTATAGGCATGGACCACCACATTCAAACGTCATGGATCTTATGTGTCCTTTTACATAGAAATGACACCATACACACACACACACACACACACACAGGCCCTCATGCACAATGCATTAATCTTTTTGACCAGGTACTACATACTCATGTAATGCGTTCTCCCTCCTTCTGCTGAATCCCCTTTCTAAACCTTTCAGAAAACTCACAGACCCCATCAAAAATTCTCTCAAATCTCCACTAAAACTTGCTTTCTGACCCTTGTTTTCTTGGTGAAGAGCAAACGCAGGAGCTAATAAACTGCAGGACAGTTAGTCTGCATTTCAGGCTGAGGACAGGAAGTTCAGATCATCACACTCACTTTTTATCTCCAGCACCTGTATCTTTCTTACCTATTCTCACTTTCCTCTTTCCCACATCTCCATAGGATCACGTTCACATAAATACTGGCATCCAAATCCCTGTAGAACGTCTACTTTCAGGGGAGCATCAAACTAAGACAGCCTCCAGTCGAAACCACAGTTTCAGTACCCACACGACATTCTTTCACTGTGGCTACTACAGTCTGCACTGAAAACAGGGTTAGGGCCATTCGGCCACACTTTCAGTTCCGCTGTTCTGACAGCAGCTGCTGAATGTTGTTGTTGAAACAGCATAGTAAGTACTAAATACACATCTTCTGAATTAAATCCAGGTAAAAAAAAGCCGGCTTCTTCACAGGTAGTAAAAAGGAGTAATGCACATGGTTTCCCAAATTATTCATTTGCTCACACTCTTCCCTTATGTTCTTCAATTCTAATTTGATTCTTTTCTCAAACTTAGTTCGGCATATTAAGAATGCTTCTCCATATATTTAATGCAACTTAAACTTCCCAAAATGATCCCAGAACTGAAAAAAAAAATGCTTCTGATTTAACATTAAACATACTCAAGCTATCCATTAGCATGACAAAGTCTGCATTTTATTTAGACGTTGCCATTAATAATGAAATGATATATGATTTCCACTCCTGCAGCTCTTCCTTCCTTGAACAATCAATTATACATTTAAGAAAATACTTAGAGGATAGAAGGCCTCTCTAATTAAGCATCACTTGAGGGAGCCTGTAAGATTCTTAAAACTAGACAAGATCTCTCAGATACGAAAGACGATGGAAGAAAAAAATTTCACTTAAAACGTTTGAACTGAGATTAGAAAAACATAAACTTCCACATATTCTGAGCTGAAAAAAATGAGGAGAAACTCATATACACGTTTTAACCAAAAAAAACCTGAACTAAATATGCTGAACATTTTCTTCATTTCAGCTAACAACCAGAACCAAGTTGAAATTAGATATTCAAGTTCTGTCCAAAACAGTCTTTTCTGTCAAAAGCTTTGGAGTTTAAGTAGTTTTACTTCTTGATAACTCTGGAAATCATCCAAAGTTAGAATCAAACAGAAAATAGTGAGCATAAGATTTCCCAGAAAGCAAAAAGAGGATATTTTTTTCCTCACTAAAATTATTACATATCACATCCTGTGGTTGGGAAGGGTGCTTAGTTTGAGATACTCTCCAGCATGATTTTGCATTCTGGTTGTCCTGAAAACTTCTCTCCAATCCAGGACAACAAATTCACTCCACTGGGCAGGTCTGTATGCTTTCTCTTTCTCTCCCTCTAGAGGCAGAAAATGAAGCACTACAAATGGTTTAATTTCAGGGAATTAAAAATAAAACCAGGGATGAAGCCACTGACACGAACAAAAAGCAGGCCTTGGAAGCAGGCAATAGACGTGCCAGGAGACAGGACACGGGGGAGACAGGGGGGCCAGGGCAGAGGTTCCCTCTCCCCACTCTGCCTCTTCTCTGCCTGGCTCTTTCCCCTGCTTTTTCCCCTCTCCATTTTCTCTTTTTCTCTCTGCCCTATCCCTGTGATTCTGTATCTGTTTATTGTTCTCTCTCCTGCCTCTGCCCCTCACATTCCCCACCCTTCTTCAACCCTCTGCATGGGACTGGTCACTCCTGCTCAGGTGGCTACTCCTACAACAGGAAGAATCAGCGAGGGGCCTGGGCTGTGGTTCAGTGGCACTGTGCCTGCCTTGCAAGCACGAGATCCTGAGTTCGATCCCCAGTATCACAAAAAAAAAAAAAAAAAAAGAAGAAGAAGGAGAAGATGAAGAAGATGAAGGAGAAAATGAAGAAGAAGAAGGAGGAGAAGAAGATGAAGAAGAAGAAATCAGCGAGTTCTCAGAAGAGAAAAGGCACTGTCTCCACACAGGCCATAGCGTGTTTTTATCACACTGTGTATGAAGTAACTTCGGACTGGTAACTGACTCTGCTCTTCCTGCTGGCGGCTCCCCAGTGGAGGGTTGATCTAGGCCCCCTCCCCTTTCTGACCAGGGCCCAACAATCTTAGAGAGAAACGCAGAAATACAGTCAGTGAGCAAGATGTCCCTCCTGGGAAGATGTAGGGGACAAAGCTGGGTGCCTGTGCTCTTTTTAGTTCCACGTTCTGGGAAAAAAAGGAAACCTCACGTCTGACTTTAGAGCCTTTGACACATAATTGGTAGCCAATTTTCCTAAGTGGCGAGTCAATTTTCTGCTTGTGAAATGTAACTTTACCCTGGTGAACACCAGGCCCCAGGGTTTTCAATGTGGCTTAACAGCAATTATATGAACGTTAGGAAGGGGGGAAGTGTTAAAGTCTCCGCATTTACATTTGTTCTTGTTTTTACCTCTTAAAGGGATAGGAGACGTCGCATTACTAGCCCACGAAAAACCCACCCAGAGGGACACAGGATATCCTGGAAAAGATAATCATTTTGAAGTCGTACTACAAAGGATACTTTTTCTAAAAAAAAAAAAAAAAAATATATATATATATATATATATATATATATATATATATATATATGTATCTCCAGTATTCATAGTAGTGCGATGGGGAGCAGACATTTAGGAATCATCTCACCCTTTGCCTAGGACCATTTTCTTTGCTTTCACTCACCCTAACCCTTCAGCTTCCCACTCCAGCCCACACGAGTCCCCGGTGGGCTCTGGGCGCCCCGAGTCTGGCAGACTAGTTCTCAAGCCCAGCCGCCCCTCCCCCAGACGGCCCCCTCCACATCTGCGACTGGTGTTTCGGCTTTCACTGGCGACAAACTGGAGCCTGGATCTTTCCGTTCAGGAGGAACTCGCTACGTGTCGCTAACAACAACACAAACACCGCCTGCCCCTGCTCTGTGCTCGGCTGCCCACAGCGCGCTCGGCACCGAGGCTGGATTTATAGCAAGACGCCCCGACTGTAAGAAGTAATTCATGAGTCCCCACAATGCCACTACTGAGAGGCAGAGAGGGTGGAGGAGAAAAGGGGTGTTCCCATCCAGGCCGCCACCCCTCCCTGTACACAATCATATTTACAGCCCAGCACTTGCAGTTTTTCCTCATTAATTTTCTTATAATTTTTTCCCTCCACACGGAGTGGAGGTCATCTCCACTTTCCTATTGCTTAAATATGTTCCTTTATCGTTACAGGTTATAAAATAAAAGTCACATTGCATGCATACGTTCACACAAACCTACCTGGCGCAAACACACATACACACACATGCGTGCACACATCCAGGCTCCTAAGACACTCACATACAGAAAAACATTATATCACGGTTAGAGATTTTTCTGGGAGAGTAAATATGCTTTATAGATTTTTCTGGAAGAGTGAATATGGTTGTTTCAGAAAGACATGATAATTTTAATAAAACAAACCCTGAAGCGTGTGAAAGGCACTCTGAAGGAAGTTTTGGAAAGATGAGACAGAAGACAGTTTAAGTCATAATGTACATGTTGTTTGAAATCATTTAACGGAGAGAAAGAACTGTCCCCAGAAAGAAGGGATCGGGGAATACATGAGATGGAGGGAGACGGTCACTGTTTCACAGCCTCAGAAAAGCTCCTAAACATCTCAAAGAGAAAACTATTGCAACGAAAAAACTACTCTTTGCGCTATCAGACCTGATTCCAGAGGTCAGAGAAAAAACCCAGGGCAGAAGCGCAAACATGAAACTCTGTGGAGGGTTCTGTCTTGGAGGCAGGCCTGTCAAGTCCGGTCCAGTCTCGCTGGGAAGCCTGGTCTGAGGCTGCAAGGCCTGGTGCTCAGGCTGAGCCCTGGGGTCTCTTTCCATTGAGCCCAGACTGTAAGATGACTCTGTTCTCAGCAACGCCAGCCTTTTCACTCCTCTACCTTTGTTTTTCCCCCTAACTCTTCAGAGAATTGTCTTTCAGTTCCTGACTTGGTCACTCCCAGCTGGAATGAAGAACCAGACAGATCCTTTACTCTGAGCATTGGGAGCCTCGAGACTTCGGAGAGGCCTGAGCAGGGCTAATTGTTTTAGTGAAGCTTGCGGCCTCACAGTGGTCCGTGAGACCCTGCTGAGCGGGCTGCCTACCTTTGGCAGCAGCCCAGGGCAGGTTCAGGAAACGGTTTCATGTTCCTGCCCTTAGCTTTGTGTCAATGAAGCCTGGCACATCTTTTTTGTGGTTGTAATTTAAATGAGACAACCCACTGCACAGCTGTCTCGGTCAAATTATGCAGGGCCATGTGGCCTTTCTTCTATCTTTAAAAAGTCCAGGGCACCTCTGACCATGTTTGAGAGAAGCCCAGGGGAGCAATGACCAACAAAAGGAATAGCGATTATGCCAGCAAAGGATGGAAATTTGCCTAAATGAATATATTAAAGGCTGCACTCAGAAAATGGAAATGTTAGTTTTTATACAGCGGCAGAACATGATTAAGACCCTGATCTTTGGGGTCAGGCAAGGCAGGGCTGGCATCCCCGCTCCCCCATGTACTAAGCATTGTTGATGTTGGGCAAGTTATTTAACCTCCCGGAGCCCTAATTTCCTTGTCTGTAAAATGGGGAAAAGAAGAATACTTAGCAAATAAAGTTGTGAGGATTAAATGAGAGAATTCTCAGCAAATATATGGCTTAATAAATGTTGCTTATTATCATCCTCATAAGCAGTTATAAAAATATAGAGCATGCAAATGCCAATACCAGTCACCATGCCACACAAGTCATGTGTAACCAAAGAGAAGATTAATTTTACTCTGTCTCTAGCCCCTTATCTTACACATCACAGAACTACATCCTTGACAAGATACAAGTAAAACTAATGTGACTGAAGTTTCTTTGATCAAAATTTTACTTATCATTTATTCTGTACTGTTTCCACCTCCCCTAGCACACACACACACACACACACAGAGAGACAGAGGTGAATAAAGTCATCTGTGTGGTGAGTGCTCTAACAGTACAGACCAGCAGGTAGATATGTAGGCACAGAATGAGTAAGTAAATCCCAGAATGAAAGGAATAGAATTATCACCTTTATTTTGACAGTTATATTCAGTGATTCCCAATTATGCATTACATCACAAAAAATAAACTCTTTAAAATACTGAAAGCACACCCATTGTGTGTCTCTGCTCATAGGAACACTTTAAAATAGAGGTTAAATTACAGTCAGATGGCAAGAGGATAGGGATCCCGCTTTAGGGCACTCCCTGGGATTAATGGCCAGTTCTTGTCCACATTGCAGGAGTTGCTGCTCCAAGCACCTTTGGGCCAGTGACCTCTTGCAGGTCATTCATTGTTACCAAATTCACTGGAACCAAAGTCATTATTGCTAATATAAACTGAAATAAAAATTCCAGAGACATATGGATTTCTTTTAATAGTTAGTCTTATTTCTCTTGGGTTTTATAGGGCATTTCTATCGAATTAATGTTCTATACATTAGCTCTGTAGTTGGTTTGTCTTAACACTTGATCTTGCTTAAAGTAAAGGTTTATTGGACATAAAATAAGAAACCAAGGAAGGCAAATGAAAAACAGGAAATCCTAAGAGGACCTATTGTATACTTGGAATTCTTAGAAAACCATTATCCATGGGACTTACAGCTTTGTTTATTCGGAGACCTGTAGAAATATTATTATATTTATATGTAAAGTTTGGAATACTTTGAATTTTAAAAATAGAGAGGGAAGAAGGGAGGGAGGGAGAAGTCTTATTTCTATCCTGGAAAAAGTTCTATTTCTCAGTCTATCTCCATATATCAAAAAAAAATTCAAAATTTTGTGAAATACTAATTTCTTGAGGAATATGCACTGTATTGTCATATGTAAACCTAGGATACTAGCAAAGCATAAAACTTCATGACTTCATTACAAAGATACTGAGAGTTATTAGGCCTTAAAGGGAATTACCCAGCCCAGAAGTACAAATACAAACAGAATGCTGACAACGAACAATTACTCAGTAAGCACATGTGTGCATACCTCGGGTCTAACCCAAGTCTGAGCCAGGTCTAAACCAGAGGAACCCAGTTAGAAAACATGGGGAGGTGATGTTGGTAGCCTTCGCTGACGGCCTTCTGGGGTCACTCTGTCACACAGATAAGTGTGTTGGTCCATGAGCCTCACATTTTACAAGCCTACAATTTTCTTTTTACTAGATCCTTTCCCCATCTTGCCCAAGTTATGCTACCAATAAATTAAATGTACCAACTCAATTAGCCTTGTAAGGCACCTCATCTAACGATCTCTCCCAGTAGCCCCGAGCCTTAAGCTACATCTTGGCAATGGAGGTGAGCTGTGCTCACTGCTTTATCTACTTATTACCCACCTGGTGCCTCGGACAAGATAATGAAGGGGGACTGGAAGTAGATTGAGAGTGTTTCTAGTTGCTCAGCCCTGACTGTAAGGTTGCAATTGTTTAATAATAGGCTACAATACAACACTACATACCAGAAGTGGCCAGATTTATAGGTGTAGCGAGGATTAAAATCATTAAGAGACAGGGAACCTTAAAGGTCCTAAGCGTCCCATTCTCTCATCTTATAAATGGGAAAACTGAAACCCAGAGAAAGGAAGAGGCTTGCCAAGGCTCAGGTATCTAAATACCAGCAGAGGCTGCATTAAAAAGCAGGTCTCCTGTGTCCTAGTCCAGCATTCTACACCAGCGTCCCTCTCATTTTCATTATACATGAAAAAATCCAACTTCAGAATGGGCGATTACACTTGGCAGGCCTGTAACGGAACCAAAGCTTGCTTGCTCCTTTACAGAAGGGTGTTCTCAAATTTAGATTTAAGAATGGAGGTAACAGTACCTTAAAGACCGACAATGAGCACAATAGGGCATTAGCCTATACCGACTCTACTGTGTAATGAATGGCTTTAAGTCTAATACTGAAAGTGGGACAGTGGCCTGGGAAGTGCCAGGTGATGCTGGGAGAAAGATGAATGACTCAGTGCACTCGATGCACTCGGTGGTGATTTGCAAAAGATAAAGGGTTCCACACCACATGCAATTCTCTCAGGACATAAGCACCCCGGCAGGTCCACAGAGTACCTCTCAGGCAGTGTCCTAACCAGGAGGAGTACAATGTATTTTATATAGCAGATTCTTTATGAACATTTACTAAATAAATTAGCGTGCTGGTTCATTTGTTTCTGCCACTTGAGGTCAAGGAATTCAATGGGTGCTTATCTTCATCACCTTTGTGAATGAAAAAAAAAAATGGTTCTCAAACGAGAATATATCCCAACATGAAACCCAGTTTTTATAGATTAGCAGAACTATTATTTCCAAATACAGACAGGAAAAGATGTGAAAGAAATTCAGATGCAGGTTGGTTATGACAATTTGGAAAGAATAATAGGGAAGAGACAATACATAAATTTGAGACTTCAACTTTTTTAAATTAGAGGATTAGCCTTAACTGAGCATATAGTGAACGAAGGCAGGAAAGAAAAACCTGAGTCTTGCTTATATTCAATCTCATCTTTGAACCAAGATGGAAAATCAGAACTGTCCCAGACCAGGTCAATCATTTTAGGCAGGTCAGATAAGCGTGTGTTTTAGAGCCTGAGATAATTGTGGTTTCCTCCTTTTCTTCACATCCGGAAAAAGTGCAAGAGCTGCTGACTCTCTGCCTGTGCCCGTAGCTTACTAAGTGAGTGCTCCTTGCCTTTTGGAATCATTTTCCTGCAGTTCAGCTTGAGAAGATGCCAGGGGCTAATAATTTCACTCAGCACCTTACCCGTGACTTCTGCCCTTCTCTGGTCAGTCAAAAGGTGTGACAAACCTGCAAGGGCTTAGACAAAATCATCCACAAAACTAGACTTGAGCATGCGGAGATACAGTGTACATTTTTATCCTTTCAGTAAAATTTTTTTCAGCATTATATTCTTAATGATGCCTGATTTCTTTTATTTTTAGGTTATTAAACTTTAAACTTAACATCAAAATTTTAAGTTTAAATATGTTTAATAGAATATGTTTAAAATAAATATTTTAAGTTTAAAGATGATTGTTTTAAATGAGGACTTACTTTGAAAACAGCCAAGTTTAGGATTTGTGTATGTTAGTTCCTTGCAAAGAAAGATAATCAAAATAACTGTTCTGATGAGGTAGTCGGAATAAGGAGAACCTTCCTAAAATTTCTAATGAAAAATCACTATTGATGAAATGCCTCTAACAATAAAAACAGACATTTTTCCACAGTGTTATAGCATTGTATGGCGAAGCATAATTCTAAATAAATTATGTACGTGAGCTTTTACAAATACTATTTTAAGACAGGATGTTCTGCAGCTTCCTCCCCCTTGATGGTCCTGATTCCTTAGAAACATTTTACTGGTGATTGGTGCACAGTGCTAGGCCTTGTTAGAGACATAGAGCTTAGTGGTTTCCTTGGACCCAAACCCAGAAAATACAAGTTGTACCCTTTCCTGAGGCTGATTTCACACAAGGTGGAATGGATAGCAGAGCAAGACCCAGATGGCCCAGCGTCGAAGCAGAAAAGCCATGGAATCAGAGCCAGGACCTTGGCTTCTGGTCCTGGCTCAGAGGCTAATTAGAGCTCTGGGCAAGGCTGCCCAGCTTCTGTTGGCCTCAGCTTTCTCATCTATAAAATGAAGGGACAGGACTGTAATCTCTGCATGTCCATAGGCTCAAATGGAAGCCTTTCTTCTTCTACGAAACTTCATTCTTGGGCTGGAGATTTAGCTCAGTGGTTCCGGCACCTGTCTTACAAGCACAAGGGCCGGTTCGATTCCCCGGTAACCATATACCATATTGGGTGTGGAGGCTCATGCCCAGCAGCAACCAGTACCACATACCACAGTGCCGGGTGTGGTGGCTCAAACCTATAATCCCAGCACTCGGGAGGCAGAGGCAGGAGGATTGCTGTGATGAGTTTGAGGCTGAGCTCGGGGCCAGCCTGAACCACAAAGTGAGACCCTGTCTCAAAAAACCTAAAAAAAAATAAAAAAACTTCATTCTTAAAAACAAGACCAAATAATATTAATTTTAAAAACCCTGCCTTTGAAAACCTAGTTAAGCAATGTATCTGCTTGAATAAGTGAGTCATTCTCCACATCCATGAAATGGGTACAAAAACCCTGCCAATGTCAGCATTGTCATGTAATTGAAAATGATGTAGACCAAAGACCACTGTACACTAAAAACAGGCAAACCCACGTAAAATCTTTATTTTATTTCCTCTAGGAGATATACGAGCAATAGAATTAAAGTATTGGTCTTCCCTAACTTATATATGTCTTAGCAAAGATCAAACGTTCTTAGCTAAAGGGATAAAATTCTGACAGTGGAATTTCAAATGTCAGCCAGACTTGGGTGGGAAAACCTTCTCTGCATTCTTAAGAGCTCCACAAATATTCCATATTGTTTTTAAATTCAGCTGTTAAATCAAACCTCAAGGCGACTTTTGGCGGATCTCACAGACTTGCTCAAACTAAAAAGAACATCTATGTGAGGGGAAGGGGTAGTAAGTAAATTTTTATAAGGGAATAACAATCTCTTATTCCAGCCCTTAAAGTCCTCATGTTATTTTAGGTTCATCAGCAGAAGCACAAAGCTAGCTTAATAAGCCAAAAAATTAGAAAAATTTACTCGGTGGGTTACACCAAAGAAGTTCCCAGCTAAAAGAACCCTTTAGGAAATATCCAGTCTGCCCTCAGCCATGTCTAGAAATGACACATTTGCTAGAGAATTGGAAGTTCCAATTCTTATTTCCACAATGACAAAGTTGTGGGAGGAAGTCCCCAGGAATCACGGATAACTGAGAGAAGAAAAGCAGCCCGCTTCAAACTCCAGTTTCAGTGGCCCAGAGAGAGGTCCTCCTGAGAGTGAAAGCAATGGCACCATTTGGTGTCCTCTGGTCTAACTAATTCAACCCAGAGGGAAGAAGGACCGTGTTCAGCTCACTCATTTCTTCGTGACACCTGAACAAAGCTACAGCTTTCCTTCTGGGTAGTTTCCATGTGTCTTAGAACTTGATGTGATGAGTCATATCTCCATTCTAAATTTCCACCACTAAAGGGTCCTAGAAGGAATGCTGACCCATCAGTGTAAGGAGATGACTTGAGGTAGCATTTTTTCCAACAATCAGAAGGGCTGTGTACCTTGGTTATATAATTTGCTAATTCTCGTGACTGCCAACCCTCTGGCAGACACCTCGGGTCTGTGGCTGTGGTCATCAGCATTTCAGTCAAGCCCCTTCACACAATGTACTCCTAGTTTTCACAGTATCTATCCGGCAATTGTAGCCCCACAGGTGCTGATATAAATGGAAGAAAGCTTGCTAAAACCATTTCTCAGAAGCTGAAAAATTTTCAGACAATCTACCTATGCACACAGACAAAAGTAAAGGATTTAGTTAGAAGAGGAAGACACATATAAAGTAACACAATCTCCTGAAATTCATTATATCAAACTTCCACGATGGATCAAGGAATTGGACTTCATTTCACCCTGATTATTCTGGGGATGTGATTATTAATGTTGCAGTAACATCTTTAAGCCACTGTCTATCAGCAATTTGATGCAAGAAAAAAAATTAGTATTTCACAAGTAATGTTGAAAGTACAGTGATTTGAAAGAAACTGCTATCAGTAAACTCAACAGCATACTAAATAAAGAAAATTGCTGCTGCTAAAATGCACTGTTCTGAGAATTATCAGAAAGAATACCACAGTGCTAACGCTGCTGAATATAAGAAATTATTCAAGTATGTATCTGAGTAACTCTGCATTTTAATTTAACCCTTTGAAACATTAATCAAACCATGGGTAATTATAGGAATTAAGGAATTAAACGATGGAATCTTCTAAAAGATATTATTTAAAAGGCAGTTTATACAATTACTTGTATAGATGTTTGCTTTAAAGAGGAAAACAGTTCTACTGTAATGAAAAGGGTCTTAGAAAATTAAATTAACAAGGGGGGACCAGGCTGATATGAAACTAAATTAGCATCAAATGCAAATTACAGGGTACTTAATGGTAGAAACAGGTGCAGAGAAGAACCCTAAATGAGATAAATGAATAAAACATCCCTCTCCACAAATGTGGAAGCTGACACAAAGTCAATGATATGAATAATTCAGCAGCCTCCACACTGCTGTTGAGGTCAGCCTGCCTTGACCTTTGAAACAGGAAGTAAAATTCAGTTCAAATTTGAGTGACTGGAAATATAACAGTTATTTGTTTTTTATATTAAAAAACCCACAGAATTTTTTTTGAAAAGACAGATACAGGAAATATACAATACAATTACAGTTTGAACTAAAGAGATACAATGTAGCCAAAAGTTGATAAAAATAAGTCATTAGATTTAATCCAAACCATATTTCATTTGGAAATCCAAAAATAAAAACAATTAAAAGTGCATATACCAGTGCTCACCTTATTGATCAAACTCCCTAAGGGAATCAATGTCTAAATCTTTACAATTTCTTCATATTATTTTGTCATGTTGATGTTCACATAAAGAAATGTATCATGATTTGTTTAAAAGGCACATTTTTTTATTAGTAAGGCAAAGCAATCACTCTCATTTGTAAGATAAAATCTGGTTAAATTAAATTGTTAATTATGTCCAGCTTTATTTCATCTTTAACCTCTGATTTTAAAAAATGTATATCCCCAAAATAAATTTATCTTATAAAAATTCAAGCTGGGTTGAAAGAACAAATCATTCTTATAACTATCTCCTGTAGTTTTATATGTCTTTTATGCCTTTCTTCCTTCTTTACATGCTTCAAAAGTATTTTGTACAAACAGTGAAAGTACTCTCATTTCAAATTGAGTTTGGTACTTCTAGAGATTAACAGAGTATGACAACAAACCAATTTATACAACCTGGAAAGACAGAAAAATATATATGGTATATCACCTTCATGCCTAGTTCACAGGATGGCATAAAGGATGTTTGATAACAGCAGTTATCTCTGCCCTCCAATTGGTTCTATTAATGAGACTCACAACTTGGCTATCTACCTTTCATCTGTGCACTGCGCTTGTCAGATAAAAGATTATGTTGAAAGATGAGCTTAATTTTATTTTCTAGGTTTAGAGAGGGTTAAAGCCCCCCCCCCACACACACACACACATTACAGCCATCCAGGAGAGCAGTAGTAAACTAGGTCTACGATTAAAGAAGTTTGAGAAATATTCCTTCCAGGCCTGAGGGTTTAGCTGAGGCAAAAATTAAAGATGCAGTGTGTGTTGATTTTTTAAAAATTATTACTATTATCCTATCGGCTAAATCACTCCTCGCTCAACGTTTAATAAAGGGTGATAGACCAAACACTGCTGATTTGGGGTTTGTGGTAATGACCGACCTGAGTGAGGGCTTTGTGTATAGAGTGGCTCCCCATTAAATGAGGGCTCTGTGGAACCAGCTGGTTCTCATTTTGAAACAACCGGTTTCTCTATCCCCAAGTGCTAAAGAAAATAATCCCTGCAGTCTATGACTACACACTTTCATGGAGACAGCAATGAGAATTTGATTGTGGAGATAATTAAAGTCATTCCTAGGAACTTCCAAGAAGAAAAGAAAAAGGAGGAAAGAGATGGGGGTAGAAAGAATAGTCAAGGATAGTGTTTAAAATTAAACTATGACAAATCATTTGAGTGGAGAAGAGGGAGGAGGAAACCTCCCTGGGTGGAATTCTGGTGAACTAGCTTCATTTCTTCTCCACTAGGCTGCTAGGGGTTGGGGGGTGGGGGGGAGTTCGGTCAGTACAACCAAAGCCCCCAAGCCCCTCTTGGAAGTCAAAGAATCAAAATGTGGCTGGAGAAGCTACTTGTCACGGAAAACACAGCACACACAGAGAGGTGGTGGTGGTTGTTGTTGTTGTGGTTGTGGTTGTGGTTGTTGTTGTTCAATTTCCATCTTAAATACAATAGCCAGGAAAGAATCTATCTGAATTCTCCAATGAGCAGTCTTTTTTGGCCAATTTGAAATATGGAGATTATTTTAATTTTTGTCTTGGCCTATTAAAAAACAAAGACACCATCAAACACTTAGAGCCATTCTATCTTTCCACTTGGAGAAGAGCTCGTTATATCATTGGTTTTTGTTTTGTTTTGTTTTGTTTTGTTTTTGTACTGCTACACTGTTCTTCAGTAAGAACCCATGCACAGATAGTCTGAGTGGCTTTCGGCTGTGCTACGTTCTCTGCCCACCTACAGATTTCATAGGCCTTGGAGAGAAACAAAAATACATGTAAGTTTCCTGTCTGCACTATCTGTCTTCAACAGCAGAAGAGATGGCTCACTGCAGATGATTCAGGGCCTCTCAATTAACCTGATTAGTTCAGCACATTGCTCTCATGAATGACACCTTATCTGGAAATGAGAGAGAACTTCCTTCCTCTAGTAGACACAGGAGCCCCTGAGCCACAAAGATGCATCCTATCCAGTGGGAGCGCCTTCGCTTTCCTCTTCTCCCCTGCTCACAGGTCAGAGACTGGCAGCCCAGGCGCCTGATTGGATTTTGTGTCCTCGGGACAGAAGGCAAGCTCCTGTCTGCCCAGGTGGCCTTGGAGAAGGCTGGGAAGGGGGATGCCCTGTGGGCAACTGCAAGCCGGTCTTTCAGAACCAACCAGGCACATGATGGGATTGGGGGTGGGGATAGGAGGATTTGGAGTTGGGGAGGATTTATTAACCCTTCAAGCACCACAGTACCTTGTCAAAACTATACTTAAGAAAAAAATGCTGATTTAAGTTTTCTGACCTTATCCAAAACAAAGGCTTTGCTTAAACATGAGTTGTCTCATGTTATCATGTTTGACATAAGAATACATCAAAAATTCTAATTTCTCCCCAAACTCTCTAAAATATTCTGACTCGTTAAATATGCGACATACGTGTGGGGTTTTTCTTTTAATGTTTGTTAGCTTGTTTCATAGACATACTAGTTAACAGAACACATTCTTGAAAATGTGTTTGTGAGAATGTCAACAGCAGGGTTTTTCACTTGCTTGTCGGTTCCATGATTTACTTGATCAATTAAACAGTTAGGCTATGAGGAGATTTGCATAGTAATCGTGAGAAGATTAACATTTTTAAGTGAAACAAATTTAATATTTTATCTTACATTTTGTGTTTCTCATCATTCTTTAATGGCAATGCCACTGCACTTTATTGTATAACGATAACAAGCCTGTCTCTGGGAAAGGAGATGAGAAGATTAGATTCAACAGTTGCATTTCTAGCTCCTTTAATTCCTACTTTCACTTCACAAAAACATACTCTAAGCAGCTATTACACACAAGTGAGGTGCTGTGCTGAGTGCTGGGGATATCTACCAACCACTCCTGGCCTGTCACTGCCCTGTTAGGTACACAGGCCACCTTCCAAAGAGTTCATTGCCCTCACTGGTACAATAGTACCGTGAGAAACAGAAATTAGGATGCTATAGCTGGAAAGGATCCTAGTGATCTCTACACTTTATTTAAAAATAACCCCCCCCCCCAGCACACTGAATCTGTATTATATGCCAGGAGTGCGTGAACAGCTCTCCTTCTGTTACCTATTTGGTCTTCACAACAACCCTCTAAAGGAGGAATTGTTACTTTATGCTCATCTTATAGATGATAAAACTGGCACTTGGGGTAGTTATAGTGGCAAGGCTGGGTCTGATCAGAGGCAGTCTGACTTTATAGCCTGCAGTGGGGACTCCCCCAGCGGAGTACAATGAGTCCCTGTGAGGGAGTTTGCTGAAGCTCAATGCCCCCAGCTATGACGAAAAGGTGCTTCAACCAAGAGAAACTTTTTCTGTGCACCATGATACCAATTCGAAATAGTGTTGTATTTCTAAAGCAATATAGTCTTCACTTACTTGCTATCATCATTCATTTTTTTTCCAACTCTGAGACACTGAAAAAGTACCATGAGGCCAGGAAATGAATCCTTGCATCTGGAGATATGTCTGAATTTACTAGTCTTTATTTTTATTCTGTGACCTTTTACCCTGTAACTTATCTGGACAAGCTCGAATACAGTGCATGGCACATAAAAGAAGCTTAATAAGTACTTGTGGAAAGAAAAACAAGATGAGTAACTCCCCATCTAAAAAAATCTTAGGGATCATGATTCACTTCAGTGAGCTCAGTGCGCTGACAGGAACACGGCATGGCAATGGTCACCTTAAGAATGACAATCTACAATGTGCAGATTATATTCAAACCTCAAGAGCTACCTGATTTAAGCACCTTATATATGCCAACTCATTGCTAGTTATTTTAATCCTCCCTATCTATCAAAATAGGAATGACTTTTCCCATTTTTGAAAATGGGGAAATAGAGCCCCCTGGTCCGAAACATTAAGCACCAGTGGAAGGATCTGATCCCTCAGTCAACAGAATTCAAGGTCTACACCATTTCTATCATATTATCCCTTCTCCAGACTTCTTGCTGGATTCATACCTGTTTTATTCCCCATGGAAATAAATACACAAATGGTTCATTTATCAAAAATAAATGAGGATACATGAACACAAGCATGGATCCAGCAACAGGTAAAACAACTGATAGGTCATATTACTGTCATTTTTTAGTCCCCAAAATTAACTGTGGCAGCAATTTAAAAAAAAAAAAAAAACTAGATAGGTACATGAGTTTAGAATAATACATAGAAGTTTAATTGTCGATACCAAGAAAAGTAAGATAAATGAGAATGAAATACTAAAATGAATGCTTTTTTACTGGGCAGTGGAGGCAGAGATTAGGCTGGAAGGTACATAGCCACTGCCTCAGTTTACAGATATATCAAACAAAATCTATAGGAAAAGAATTCTCTGAAACATTATACCTTAAAATGCTCTAAAACTTTGCCATAATCATGGAGACTTAAGTCATTTGTAAGTTCCCAGTAGTCAGGAATTTTGTTCATTTCATTTTAAGGTGTTCTGAAATCAGGATCTGGATGCTAGCTTTTATGACACTATGTGGACAACCAGAACAGGGTGTTCAAGGTCCTGCCGCCACAGAAAGAAGGACTTCATATTTCTGAAGATTCAGAGACTATGCATACAAGACTAGAATCTGGCTTTAAGAACTGCCAAGAGACCATGCAGGAAAAATGTGTGGTTGTGACACTGTAGGTAATAGCCTCAAGGATAACCCAGTGAATACTTGACCAACTTTTTTCTAGAGAACTTTCTCACTTTTTATCTTCTCTTGTGTCTTTATGATGAGAGTGTGTGTATGTGCATGCGCATGTAACCAAACCTGAGACAGGTCCAGAGGTCTTCAAATTAAGTTTCCACATTGTGAGGAAACAGTGCCTCCAAATTATTTTTTAAAATGACACAATGAGACATTGCTAACTGGTCAGTATACTAAGGAATAGGAAGCATCTTTTTGAAGAGGTAGGTCTCAATAGTTTACCCATTGAACAATAATAAATAAATTGCAAGATGTGTGATTATTTAATCAGCAAATAGAGCTTAAAAGAGAGAGAGAGTTTTAAACTATCATGGTTGCTTTGGAAAAGTGGGAAAGAGAGCAACCTTCTGACCATGATAACTGTCAGGCTGCAGTGAGATGCCTCCAAGAAGCTCAGGGTCTACGTCAGCACACACCACCCAGCCCCAGTGGGACATCCGCTGTCCTAAGAGGAGAAACCACGTGAAACAGAAGCAGCTGATATCGTGAAACATGATAGCCTAACTCTTTGCTTTGATCATTTTCAATTAATGATTTAAAAAGAAAAGAAAAAGTTATTTTAACCTTAAAATTGTCACATCCTGAGCTGCCAGTGCTCATAGCTTTCAGAGGAGCTGTTTCTACTCAGCCATTCACCCAGCCCTGTGCACAGAATCAATATTTGTTCAACTCAACAGCGAGTGAGCAAAAAAGAAGTTCTGTCCTGGAAGGATTCTCGACACTGATGAAAAGCACAATTTTTGAAAAACCACCAACACGACACCCTTTAAATGAATCAAAAATCAAGGATCTTGCCGAAGTTCCACAAAATATGTACAATCACCACATCCAGATTAAAAAATGCCCATGTGCACTTTGACTACTATTTTCACTCGCCCCCTCCACCCCTGGTGCTGGAGCTGAAAGTGTTAAAGAAAACAATAAAAGAACAAGTGAGTGTACAGAGTAGGATTTACTGGCATTTACTTTTAATCTACGGCCCTTCACTCTGTAGCTTATCGGGCCTCTGTCAGTCCTTTTTCCTCCTTTATATTTCATGAGGAGCCCCCCATGCTGCTACTGAGAGACAGAGCCCAAGTGTCCATAAGCTTTTTGTCAGGTAAAAAGAGAAGAAAAAGGAAAGGAACAAGAGGAAAAGCAAAGCTAAGAGGCATCTATTAGATGTCACTGGGCTTTTGTATTCATGTCAATGATTCAGGATTAGAGTATTTGAAATAATCTTATTGAGAGGAATCAAAAGGCCCACCGAGGGAGAGGCAGCTCTGTAGCATATGGCACAGGCACGGACAATATCTTATTAAAGATGTGTTGGCTAACACTATTACTTTATATTATATTACAACACTATTGTGCCTCAAACAGTTAGGAAAATGGTATAGTTACCGTGTGCCATTTTGGAGGTTATTGTGTGGGACTGAGCTATATAATTTGCCAGCTTGTCCAGTTAAGTCATTATAAGTAGGGCTTTGGGGTATGTTTGGTACTGGAGGCAAACACTTCACCTTCAAGAATAAAAATATCTGAAGCATACTAAAGACCACTCTGTCCCCGATGAAAATAGACTATATACAGAAAGATGGAACATCAATGGCTTGTCTTTCCCAAGAATCACTTGAAGTTTACCTCATTTACCATGAATGCCCTCTGCAAAGGAAAATATGACAGGCTTTATTTTTTTAACTTCACTCCTTTTCCCATGAAGAATATATATGTACACACACACATGTGCATACACTTGGCTTCACTCTTTAGCAGGATTAGGGCAATTAAAATTCTATTACATGACGTACTATAATGTTAAAATCATTTGCGTTGGACAAAGGTCTGTAACAGGAGAAATGGTTTGCTAGGGAGATTCATCTTCAACTACACACACCTTTAAAGGCAGCAAACAACCAAAGACAACCCTGTACTGCTCACTGCACTACACTGACTGCAATAGGAGTACTGGGTCGTTGTTATTGTCCTGGAGAATGTATAGTTACAAAATTCGTAAAGAGAGGAATGGGATAGGGACAAGGCAGGGCAAGCATGAGAAGGAAGAACAGGAAGACCATTTTAGATAACATCTCTACAAATTAAAATAACCAAAGTACAATTGCTTTATGCCAAAACCTCTAAGTGGCATTTTTAAAATACTTTTTTTTTAAAACTGAGAGTTTGGCTGGGGGCTTGTAGTAGGGGAAAAAGAGGAGAATTTTTATGAACAGAGTTGTACTTGAGGCAGGCATTTCTCTCCCCAATTCTAATCAACTTCTTTTAGAAAAGTAAAAGCATGTTTAATCCATGGATATGCCAGCATCGCAAACTGTTCAAAGTTGTTGACAGGACACATGGGGGACTTTGCACTGCTGTTCTCTATCTATTTTTCTAGAACTATTACAAAAGCAAAGTTGTGATGACATAAGACATAAACCCACACCGTGAGCGGACACTCTAGCCCTGTTATACACACGCACTGCTGATTTTCTGAAGCTCTGCTAAATAACATTTCTTGGAAGTCGCTGCCATTATTTCCATTACAGGAAAACCACTGTTAGTCATTATACAGTGTCTGCACTAGTATTATACCATGTAAAAGTACTTTGCATTATGATATATTGTCAGCATATTTGAAATGCATTTTAATGTATCCTGACTGTGTATTTGAGAATAGCTGGTAGCAAGTGGAATATAGACTGCTATTAGCTTATTATATTAGTTATTTCCTTATCTCAGTAGCATACTGCACACAAATGTACAAGGCTCGTCTCCTGTTTAGAATGATGTTATCTGATGTGTGATAAAATTTAGAATGATGCTTGCTCAGATAAGTCTCATTGCTAATAATCACATAAGAGTTCCCACTGAGAAAACAAATATTTAAACACTCAGGTTAATACACAACCATAAATTCATGCTCTGTGTGGATGCAGCCTTTCTACTTTTTAAAAACTGCAGATCTCTCAAAGCATCCAAAAGGACAACAATTGTGCTGCCTGGAGCAATTTTAAGAAGTAAATTCCTCTTCCTTTTATTGTAATGAGCAGTCAAGGTTAGGAAATCAGGTAGTTTTCAAAGGTTTATCAGTGCTCTGAGGAATGCATTTACACCTCTTGTTCTTTGTGACCCAGATGGTTGCTTGTGTATTGTGCAGAAGGAATTGTTTGGTGAGTGAGTCTTCTAAACACTGAAGCAAGACCAAAATAATTAGGGTTGTAAGGGTAATGAAAAGTCATGAAACTCTGACTAAAAGCCTTATTTGTAACATTAATAAAAGCACATCTTTATGTTCATATTAGTTGGACTTTATTTTTATGGAATACAAAAAGAAAAACATTTTAATGAATTTTGGTATTTACCCCTGATGATAAAAAAAGAAGGAAATACCTTCATGTTTTTAGAGAGATTTAAACTCCACACTATCCCCTCCTAATGGTAAAAAAAAAAATGCAAAAATATATCCTAAGTCTAAAGTTTTACTACTATTGTACGATAGGCATATATGTTAAGGTCAATGTAGTTAAGAAAATTAGCTTGGCAATATGACAACATGACACTTTACCAAAACATATTAGTACCACAGTTTTACCTCTTACAGTGAGCCTTTAGTAAAATTTTCCTCTCAACAATCCTAGGAGGACTAAAATTTTCTGTTGGAATGATGTACATCATGTGAAATCATCAGGTGACCATTCTAATATTCTCCTTACTGAAGATTCTATTTCAGACAATAATCATAACACAAATCTAATTCATATTAGATAAAGTGATTTGATGTAAGTGATCTTTCAACAGTTCTGGGAAATACAAATGTAGGTTCCTTCTCTGTCATTGTTTTATTTTTCTTTTCAAGAGCACCTTGGGTAAATGTGGCCTAAACTCATTCCAAACACACTAGGATATTCATTTCACAAAATTCATGTATTTCTTTTAGTTTCACATGTCAAGACTTATATCCCATAACTGTAAAGAAATAGAAGGATTCTTTTAAGTGGAAAAGAAAGGCATGACACATATGTGAATGTAAGAAGCAAACTCCAAATTGTTAGAGGCATGGGCCAGTGATGGGCCTTAAAGTACATGTTTTAAATATTGGTTTAGAGAAATCCAAAATTTGTAGGTTACTAGAGCCACAAGATATCCTGAAAGAATTAAGTCTAAATCCACATGAGCTAAGAGTATATACTTTGGGAAGGAATTTCGTCTTTTATTAGTTCCATCCAGGAAAGGAAAAAATATTCACTTGTTAACAACTAGGAGTCCACAGTACCAAGTACTAAAGGTCGGGCCCTGCTGGTCTCCTCTTACTTAGTCATATGTCTCATCAATCACACTGATGCTAAGTAGAAGAAGCAAACTAATAGTGAGCTGCTTTCTACCCCACATACAGTAGCCAAAAACATCAGGGCTCTATACAAAAGGAAAGCAGTAATACAATTTGGAGAAAGAAATGTTTTTGCAAGAACTGTATTTGCCCATGTCATCACTTAAAAATAGCTTAGGAATATAGAGTTTTGTGAACCAAATCAAGGGAGGATGGTAACCCTAACTAGATAGAGATTAACATTCTCACTCAATAGATATAGTGCAAGAATTTTTTTTAAAAGTTTCCGTATAGAACATGAAAGATTTTTTATGAACTCAGAAAAACTGGGTTCCCAATCCGGACTACCCTATGTGGCTTTTGTCCTTATCATCTTTTCTGATTCTTACAAAGTAAACCTAATTAAGAACCTCCCTCATTAGTCTTCCAGAAAAATTAGCACAGCTTATGCTAATTACTCCTGCAAAATTTAATAAACTCGTTGAAATGGGAATAGTCTAATGAGGTTTTATTTATTGAACTAAGATAACTCCAAAGAAAAAGGTTAGGACACAAGGATATTCAATGTAGTAATAAAACTACAATTTATTCAATTTCTAAACATGAATTTTATTGCAAACCTTTTAAATTCAAATAGGAGTTAGTGTGTGACTATGTTAAATCAATGTCTACCTTAATTCAATAACTGAAAGTCATTTTTTGCTTTTTACTTTAGCAATAATTACCACACACAGCCCTCTACCTCACTGATAATGAAATCTGCTATTATTAGTTTCTGGTCATCAGCTATTAAACATAACACATTTGACTTTTCCCTGTGTCTGCACGCCCAAATATCTGGATCATTGGGCACAGCCTGTGTTTTATAATTCTCAATCAAGCTTCCCCCCCTCAAGCAGAAATATAACCTAGCAGTCAACTTCAAACATACACTTTCTACATTTAATAGTAGTTTTTCTGTGAATATTTTGTAGTGATTTGACAAAGTGTTATAATGGTAAAAACAGAATTTGGGTTGTACTTTTCTTAATATGTTGCATGTCACTAGAAGCAAATAGAAATTCATTTTCTAAGTTATGGCATTCATCTGTTGATTTTGTTAATTCCACTTTTTGATAGAATCTGGCAAGCCAATATTCCCCAATCACTGGAAACAAATAATAGCCAAAATTTGACACAGAAATAGCTTAATGTAACCACTGTTATATGACCAGAAGGCCTGGTCTATCTACCCTATAAACAGCCACTGTGAAAAGTCTTCTGACTTTGAACACAATGTCCTTCCAGATTCCAAAGGATGTGCAACAGGAACTAAGGCATCTTGTCTTGTCCAAAAGGTAGCTGGCTGTTAACACCACGCTGAACTCTAAGATGAAGACAACCCACGCTCTGAGCTCTAGAATTGCACATCTCATGTATCTTGTAAAAACTCTCACTATTACCCCTGAATGCAGGCCCCATAGTCTATTTTTATGAAATATTCAGGGATTTGCATTCATAAATCTGAAGGCAAATCAAACCTTAAGCACACAACAGGTATCGCACAATCAAAGATCAGAAATTATCAAATTCAAGCTTGTTTGTTTTTTCTATCACAACTCCATGGAATTGAAAAATCTTTTTTATTTTGCCCTTCATTACGTAACTTCTTTTCTTTTTAGTTTCTTCTCTTGATAAAAATAGATGTTTCACGCATCAGCATGGACAGAACTAGAGTTTTTAAAACTTTTGGGAGACTAACAGACAAGTACATTCTGAAAACTCAGATGCAAATAAAAGTCTAAATGAGCTTTTGTATATGCATTGGTAACTGCGCATGAAAAGAGGGTTCATGAGAGACAATGGCAACAACCAGCAGGTAAACATATGCTGGGCCCTGGGTACACGCACTGTGTTTCAGCCGTTTTTAAAGTACTCCTATCTTAAGAGACCACAATTAGCTACACACTGTTTTCTACTGGTGCAGCCAAAAGGGGGGATGAAAAGGATAAATGTCAGGAGTAATATCTCTAAAGCCACCAACAGCATAAAGTGCATACTTATTTTGCCTAAATTGTTTGAACTACCACAGCCAAGAAAAGGTTTTAAGTACCCTACTGGGACAGATGCAAGGCGGCAACAATAGAAGCCACACTAATGCAATCCAGGTAACACAATCCTGTTTCAAAAACACGGACTGGGCTAATTACAGCGCTGCTGAGTCAAGTTTCTTATGCCATCGCAACCCACAGGAACAGGTCAAAATCAAATGTTATTCAAACCACAGTCATATCAACCTTCTATATCAGAGTCACAGTTTAAAACCAAATGAAGAACTTAAAAGCTTAACCCATTCACAAGCAAAAAAGAGTTTTCATTGCAGGTGGCAAGCTAAGGTTCTTGTCATCATTTAAACCAAAAGGAACTGCGTGGAAGAACAAAATGTTTATAGTTTCAAAGTTCAGGAGACTCTTTGGGCTAATTCTGTGGTCAGAATATGTTCTTTTCAATAAAGGGATAAGAAAAGCTAGCTTAAAATAAGAAATGGTATTTTGAAGAGGTATATCTAAATGAAACAAACAGCATAAAGGTTATGTTTATTTTTGACCTTATTCATTTGAAGACTTATCTCCCATTGCAGGAAAAGCAATTACATGAATGTCATATCTGCTCTCACAGATAAAAAATAGCTATCCTAATTCTATAGGAAACATACGGTGCCACTGTGCATTAAACTTCTCCATCTTTTACCTTTAAATTTATTATTCACATCAAAGAAGACTATATTTTAGTGAATATTAGTGAGGGTAATTTAACTAAAACATTCAAATGAAACATAACTTTTATAAAACTAGTTGGAAATCAATATTATGTTAAAGCATAAACAATAACATAGGTCAAAATCAATCATTTTTGACGTTGAATATGATGAACCAAAGTAACCAGCTTATATCTTTAGCTGAAAAAAAATAAGTCAACACCAAAACGGTTGAAGAGTTTAAATGACTCATTTTTTGTTTTCTTGGATGTGGCTGTTCTTGTCAAAAATCAGTATTACCAATACCCCCAAAGAGACTTAGGTTTGGTTGATTTCTTCCATGAGAAGATGAGTCAGTCTTATCTGCAAGATGCCTTCTCCAGCTAGTAGAGCATGCCAGCTCTTTTCCAAGATGAAGACTGACAATATCTATAAAGCTTCCAGGCCATTCAGCTCTCAATGAGCAATGCTATAGAACAAATGGTTTATCATACATGTTTCTACATGATGAATTTCTTAAATTAAAATGTAAAATGAATATTTGGACTACAACTTTACATAATGTGTGCACACACTGACTTAAAATTGCTCTGAACAACTAAAACAGATTTATTGTCCTATAGTGATTTACTTGGTCATGTCAGATTAGTAATATGGATCTGTTCAAAAACACAATAATTAAGACAAGCAAGATAAATTAATCAAGCTACAATACAGTATGAACTGCAATCAAACCCAGGAAATAACAGTAGAAAATCTTGGTTCACAGATCTCTTTAAACTGCTTTTATGCATAAATAAAACCTTAAAATGTAGATGGATTACATCCAACAGAACTACTGTAGCTAAAAGTGATAATGATTCAAACATTTTTCAAATAAAAGTTAAATATTTATAAGCACCCAACCACATTTCATAAATCACAAACTATTATTATTTTATTTCTGAAGCTTCCTGGCACAGCGTGAGGATTGAGCCACAGAAAGTCAGAAATGAAAAAGATATTCCTTTAGGAGCATGACTCAGACACAAAACCGGAGCAATCCAAGAAAAAGGCCTCCAAAAAACATTCCCTATGGCTTTCCCAGGAATCGCAATCCATCGGCGCAGCCTAAGTCATTGACCAACAAGCAAATTTCGGCCACGAGGCAGGTGTTTCATTAGAAGGAGGAACAAAGATCCAGCGAAACAAGAGTGGTCCCTACCTGTCAATTATCACTGGATCTGAAGGAGTCTCATTTCGGTTGCCACAGCTTTTCTTGTCACAACAGCGGCTGCAGAGCGAAAGTGAAAGGATTTAGTACAACCATTACTATGTACAATCATCATTTAAGCAGACAGAAGGTTCAAATGGCTGGGTTGCAAATGCTAGAATTACTACAAAACCATACCTGGCAATCAACGGATCCTTGGGACAGGAAATCCTATTTGGGTCACTGATGGGTTAATGGCCAGGCTTAACCTCTCCGTGCTCAGAGCAGGAGGGAACGAGACTAGACATGACAGCCCTACGATGGGTTCTCTCCATCACTGCCTTCAGTCTTGGCACAGTTCAATGTGAAGTGCATTATTATTACGTCTACCCAATAAGAATATTCGGGATTGTGGGTGGCTCAAGCACTCTTCCCACAAGATCATACTAATTTTGTGGAACGTGTCAATAATGAGGTTTGAGTGATTCCTCCCCCTCTAGTTATTTTGTATTAAATGGATTCCTTCCCCTTCTTCTTTCTCTTTTCTGTGTGGCAATGCCTTCCATCACAGATCTCCCCAGAATCCTACAGTGGCAAATGTTTGCTTTTGGACCATCTTCATGTGAATAAAGATTTCACAGTAATTAAGACAAGGAAGAGATAATATAATGAAAATGGAGGTTCACATTCAGTCCTCTGGCTGTTAAGATCAGCACCAGGAACTACTCAAGTTTTCTGGGAGTGTTATGAACCATAGGCCCAGTGGTTAACACAGCCAGGACCTTGTTTATGAAGTCACAGAAAGAACAGCCATGAGCCAAGTAAGAACCTGCTACCAAAATCCCACCCAGTTGTGCCTTCAGGACTGCCAGTGCTGTTTTTAACTGAGGTGCTTGTAAAGGGTGAAAATTTATTTTTCTTTTCCTTTTTTTTTTTTTTTTTTTTTTTTTTTGAGACAGGATCTCACTTTGTAGTTCAGGCTGGCCCTGAGCTCAGCCTCAAACTCACATCACAGCAATCCTCCTGCCTCTGCCTCCTGAGAGCTGGGATCACAGGCGTGAGCCACCATGCCCGGCACTGTGGTATGTGGTACTGGGTGGCTGGTGTGAGTCTCCACGCCCAGTATTGTATGTGGTTACTGGGGGATGGAACCCGGGCCTTGTGCTTGTAAGACAGGCGCCAGAACCACTGAGCCAAATCCCCAGCCCACAATTTCATGTTTTTTAAAAGTACCAACAAGAAACAACAAACTATCCATCTGATAATTGTTTGTAACAAATGTGTCCTTTGACTGGTGTACATGCAAGAGTACAGTAGGGAAGCATCTATTTAATCATTTCAGCAGGGGAGGAGGTGATCCAAAGATTAGACTTTACTATGCAGACAAGTAAAAAGAGCACTTTTCTACATCCTCTTACACACATATGTGTACATACACACACACACACACACACATGCACATGCTTATGACTTGGTGAATCATACAGTCTAAATTTAGAGAGTTGCTAGAGAGAACCAAATATTGAGCTGTCTTTTCATGACCCAGAAATATATTCCTGCACAGGGAGTCTTTCACCAAAATTGGGAAGTCTCCTTTCTCACCATATTTGTATCTTTATGAGGAGAATCAGCTTCCAGACTCGGTGCCAGTTCTTCAGAAGGTAATGTTAAAAAACTGTATCTCCATTGTCAGCACCCCAGCTAAGAACCCAACTACCTGATAGCCATGTCCTTCCTAATTCACAAGAAACTCTTTCCTCGGGGCCTCAGGTCTGGTATACCAGAACACTGTGCAGAGAAAGCCCGAAGTATATAAATATCTATGAAACAAATAAATAAACAAGGAGAAAGGAATACAAGTTATTGGAAAGCATGCAAAAAATAATTTAAACAGTAAAAATAATCCCCTACCCATGTCTCACAGGCCTGCCTGCACAGTACAGTGGTTAAGAACACTGGCTCTAGGGGCAGGGAGTTAGCTCAGTGGTTCCAGTGCCTGTCTTGCAAGTGCAAGGGCCTAGATTCAATTCCCCAGTAACCAGATACAATACTGGGTGTGGAGACCCATACCCAGCAGCAATCAGTACCACACACCACAGTGCCAGGCATGGTGGCTCATGCCTGTAATCCCAGCACTCTGGAGGCAGAGGTAGGAGGATTGCTGTGATGTGAGTTGGAGGCTGAGCTCGCTCTGGGACCAGACTGAGCCAACAGTATCACCTCAAGCAATATACCCCATCTCATCATCTGTTTTCTTATTTGAGATGGGTAACTGTGGTACCCACGTCTAAATGCTCAAAGCTTCTGCACAATGACGGCGTAAAGCATGGCTAGCCCTACTGAGGGCTCTATGAAGAGCAGCATCTCTACTCCTCCCTGTGCGTGTCTCCTGCAAGCACCTCCTTCTCCACATCTCAGCAAACGGCCCAGTGCTCAGCAGATGAAGCAGGTCTCCAAAAGCAGCCCATTGATGGGTCCCATGTAGCCATTACCCAGAAGGGAAAACTGGAGGATGGGAAGGCCTCATTCTCCTTTCTGGAAGGGAACAACACAAGCTCCTGGATGCAGTGCCCTCACCATAGTCCTGCCTGGATGAGTGCCCAGTGGGGCTTCTTCTAACTTGCTGTGATGATGTCTGTGGACGAGAACCTACCCCTAAGCTAACAGAGTCTCTGCTTCCTCACTGTCCCTGGCCTTATCCAGGCACTTTAATTTCTCTATTGGATCCTGCAGAGCCTCCCACCTCGTCTCATCACTTCTACTCTGACTCCTCCAGCAGATATTCTTAAGTGTCCATAGGACTGTGTCACTTCACTGTCACAGACTTTTGAGTGTCTCCACATTGTACTCACCATAAATTGTTACATGACATGACACCACACCACACTCCAAGCTCCCACCTCTACCCTCTAGTTTACCAAGCTCCTCCCTAGCCAACGCCAATCCCTCTCATGCACTCTGCTGGATCAAGCCTCGGATCCAGGGCCACCCAGGTCTGCTACCAGCCAATCCTCCAGGACTCCCCTAGTTTAATAACTGACCCCATCCCTTATGCTCAGCCTGTGTCCCCTTCCTCAGAGAGGTTTCCCCTGACACTCTGCCCTTATCTAAATTAGGGTTTCCCTGGGTGTTTTCTTTTGAGACACTTAACACAGTGCAAATTATATTGTTGTATCTGTATTTTTGTATTTTTTCTAGGTCTTATCTCCTCCAAACTCACATGATGCATAGAGGAAGAAAACTGTTGACTTTAATTTCTGAATGAGTAGCATAGTGCCTGAGGTAGAATAGAAACACTCAAATACTGAATGACTGAATGATTGAATGACTTCATGAATGAATACAGTGTACTAAGAAGAAATGACATCCAGGAGAATAAAAAAAGGTGACAGATAAAAGCAAGCAAGCTGACCCTCTTAGTAGGCATGGGTGACGAAAGGAAGATATACCCCAGCCCATCCCACATACCAAACCAGCTCCTCCAAACAGGTGCTACAGCAGGCCTGAGATGTGTTCTTTGACTTAACCATGGTCCTTATCTCCATAAAACAAAGATTTCCCTGAGGGTAGCAAGATGAATCTAGTCATGCTTCTGTGCTGTGCCCCCAGGAGCCCAGGGAAACAGGCAGATACAAAGAACAGAGGCATCGAAGGAAAGATACTATAGGGATAAAGCAGGGAAATGAAAAAACCAGAAGAAAAACGATTGAAGAACTGGGGGTCATTTAACACCTATAAAAAAACTTTACTCAAAGTATGAAAACTAGCTCAGGCGGGGTGGGGGGTGCACATCTATAATCCCCGTTACTCAGCCTGTGTCTCAGTACTCCTTGTTCAATCCTGAGAGCCTCAAAAAATAAAAAAAGAATAAAGAAAAAAAACTTGACAGGTTTGCTGTTTTTTGGGTCCTCACTGCATTATATACTCATGATTCCTAAATAAGCTATTCAGACTTTGTTTCACACCTGAGCAACCCTAATTGTGTCTGTAATATGATCTCATTAACATACATGGGATCACATTAATATATATATATATATACTTTCTGTTAACTATATAGATATAGATATATATCATACATAGATAGCTTATCTCATAAGATATATATCTCATTAAACATATAAGTGTGGGCTGAGGATTTAGCTCAGTAGCATCCTGCCTATCTTGCAAGCACAAGGTCATGAGCTCAAAGTATGCAAAGAAAAGAAAAGAAAAGAAAGAGAGAGAAAGAGAAATTAGGAAAGAATCAAAGATTTGGGAAGACATATATATATATATATATATATATATATATATATATATGTCTTACATATGATATATATACGATATATATATGTGTGTTGCATATATACATATATATATATTCAGGAAATATATTTCATTCTGTATTATGTATAATATATATATATATGCATTCTGTATTAAATTTTTTAAAAGAATGAAGGTAGAGAAGTGAGGCACTATTAAGGAAGGAAGTCTAACTTGTACTGTGAGTTGAGAAAAATAAGTCACAGAAAAGTATGTATTCTATGGTCCCCTTTCTTGATGAAAATGAATAAGGGAAAGGGAGGGAAGGAAGAGGAGACAGAATTTCTCACAAACCCCATTCATTCCCTCATTTCACTTGAGTCTAAATGATGTCATTGCTCTAGAAAGCCCCGCTCTAGCTAACTCCTAACAGGGTTCTCTCACTCCTCATCCTGCCACATTTTTCTTCATAGAAGTCACAGGGTTGTACTTTACATTTGTCCCCTTTCATTGTCTCCCTCACTCTAATACAAGGCCCAGGGACAGAGTTTTAGACTGTTTCTCTCTATATATCCAGCAACTGGAATGAATGTTACTATACAGTAGGTCTTCAGAGCCTAACATAGAGAAGGCCCTTGGAAATTAAATTACTAGGGACATCAAAGAGTTAAACTATCAGGACCTGGGCCAGGGATTTGGCTCAGTGGTTCTGGCACCTGTCTTTGCAAGCGCAAGGGCCCCGGGTTCAATCCTTGGTTAACCACATACAGTACTGGGTGTGGAGACTCACCCCAGCAGCAACCAGTACCACATACCACAGTGCCGGGCGTGGGGCTCACGCCTGTAATCCCAGCACTCGGGAGGCAGAGGCAGGAGGATTGCTGTGATGTGAGTTGGAGGGTGAGCTCAGGGCCAGCCTGAACCGCAAAAGCGAGACCCTGTCTCAAAAAAAAACAAAAAAACAAAACAAAACAATAAAAACTATCAGGACTAGAATAAGCACTGGGAAGACTGGATAACATACATTTTATTTCCATCCTCCTTCAATGTTCTGCTTTGTGTTAGAATATTACTTTCCCATTAAAAAATTAAAAATCAACCAGGAATAGAACGCAGGTCTTTCTTCAGAATGATCTGATTCATAACTGTGCAACTTCCTAGCACCAAACAAAGCAAGGACTGCTCCTTAATCTTCATGGCAGTCCATTTTGCTGATTTCTTCCTTCTACCAAACTTACACCAAAAAAGGTGGTTACTGGGTCAAGAATTTAGCTCAGTGGTTCTAGCACCTGCCTTGCAAACCCAAGGGCCCAAGTTTGATTCCCAATAACCACATACAACAATGCTGGGCATGGTGACTCATGCCTACCAGAAATCAGAACCACATAACACAGTGTCAGGTGAGGTGGCTCACGCCTATAATCCCAGCATTCGGAAGGCAGAGTCAAGAGGATTGCTGAGTTTGAGGGTGAGTTCAGGACCAACCTGAGCTACAGAAGTGAGACCCTGCCTCAAAACACTAAAAAAAAAAAAGGATACTAGTCTCCACTACATACAAGACACATGTCACACATGTCACAAGGACAAACTGAAAGGACACATTCACCAATCTTTTTAGGATAGAATGAGGCTCATATTGAAACAAGCCAGTAAATGAAATAGTTGCTAGAGCACTTATATGAAAGTTACTGCATTACTAAGAGAAAACACAATGATCATTTGGTCTTCATCATTTGGAAGGCTGTGCTCACTTTGGCAGCACACATACTAAAACTGGAATGCTATTTGGGAGCCCTTCAGCCCTCTGTGTGTCTGCATGAACTTGGTATATGTTCCTTAAAGCAGGAATCCCTTTTAGGGCTTAGAGTTTTACTAATTTGCTTTGTCAGCAAACTAGGACTCCAAAAGCCACCACCGTTTCCATCCCTCCCCCATCCAGGTGTCAGGAGAACCACATGGCTAGTCACAGCAGTGGATTCCCCACACCTGGTGTACTACATACACTGTAGGTTCACAATAGTAGTCCTTTACCCCATAGGATCTTGTGTCTCCCAAACTACTCTTCACGTTCAGAGAAAAGCAAATTTCTAGGTGATGAATTTCTAATGAGATGACTCACAGCTTCCTGATCCAGCCCAAGGAATGTGTTTTCTTCCTAATCCATCCCTGTCACTCCATTGAAGCTCATAGCTTCAGCTCTCACTTTTGGGGAAACACCTTCCATATTTATTATCTTTGACCCTGATTCTCTTCCCAGTTCTGGGCCATAGACCCACCCAACTATAGCCTCTCCACAGAAAAACCTTGTCTGGACTACTAATAAATACTTCTTCATGCACCCTTTGGAGTCCTTCTCCTATGCTGCTCCTCTCCCATTCCTGCTGTGATGACCTACCTAACAAATTTCCTCCCTGCTGATGTAGGCCCTTTGACTCAGTCTTGCATCACAGTCAGCCCTTCCTGGAGCCAAGTCTAGGAGTCTACTAACAAGTCTCCACACCCAGGCTGGACCATAAGCTCTCCTACTGTGGGACTCAGAGTCTTTTGACTCTTTCTTCTGCAAGGTTTTCACATACTAAGTGATAAAGAATGAATGAAGACATTCTTAACCACCACAACTAGAAAGAACAAAGTACGACTCATGCTTTAGTAGACTCTCTCTTTGACTATTTCTTTAGCATCATTCACTCTGAGCAACAATGTATCACATAGTTAGACAGTGTAGATGTTGCTGCTACTGCTTCCATTAACAGTGATAGACATACAGTATTGTGTCAGGCATCATGATGAACATATATAGGAACAGGAATGGTAACATTAATCTTAACCACCACCTTATGAGATAAGTAATATTAAAACTCAGTTCTCAATTCCATAAATGAGTCATCTGAAGCACAGAGAAAAAATCAAGTAACTCCCTTGCCTTCAAGGGGCTTAGACTAGCAACAACAACAACAAAAAGACAGACTACGAGCGAGCGTACCACTGGAAGGGTACTGAGAACTCCAGAGGAAAAACACATGTACAAAGAATATATACCAAGTCCATGCAGAAAAAGCATATGCCTCAGCCCAGGGGCAAGTGTGCTTTTCTGAAGAAGCCATGGGTATCTGAAAGCTTAGAAAATCAGAATAAGCTAGTAAAAGCACATCAAGGGACTGGACCAGCCCGGAGAACTCGTGGCCCTACCAGAAACTGGGCACTGATAACAGAAAAAAGCACATTTTCAAACAGAGTCCCCATCCTCTTCAACTGTCCAGTGTGCTGGAAATTCAGCCCACTTGGGCTCAAGGAACTAGATTTATCTATTAAGCAGAGCTCCTATTGTCCATTCACATTTTAACCCAAGATTTCAAGATCCCCTTATAATCAAATCCCTTATAGAATTCTACTCTAAAAGAACTACTCAGGGGACCATGTTATTTTAAAAATTTCACAACCAGATATTAGTAAAACATAATGATGATTGGTATGATACATTCTAATTCCCCAAAAGGCAAAGGACATTCCCAGAATCCTACAGAAGATCTCCATGTCAGCAAGTCAGAGAAGTGTTTGTCTCTGAGTGGTGATAATTCTAATTCAGTGGTGGCAATTCCTTGAGCCAGCCCATGCCATAGAGCCACTCTCTCTAGAGAGCAAGATGGGATATTAAAATTTGCAACACCTGGGACATGACTCTTGTGAGGATTTTTTAAATTTTCTTTTCCTTTTTCCTTTGCCTGCAACAAAAGAGAATCACACCAAGTCCTTTCTTGTCTATCTAAATTCTATCTTCTTTACAGTATGCAATGCACTATAAATACACAGCTTTTGTGACATCAACGCAAAGTTTTATTGTGCTGTTAGCTTTGATAGAAAACACTGCACAAAGTTGTTTAGAAATTAAATATCTAAAACAGGCTATTTTAAAATCCAAGGCCCTCACTATTTCATGTCTGCAATGAAGAAATTTCATCTTGGGGAGAGCAAGCTGTCTTTCACACCATATGGCTAATGGTGGTGCATAGCAATTAGCCAGGCTGATTAATGGTGAACAGACTCTAATTTTATGCTTATAATTGAGCCTGCATTTGCACCCCTGGTGCAAATTCAGCACATCCCAACTTCCACTTACAACAGGCAAGAAATCAAGAGAAATAGGATGGTGTGGAAAGTGAGAATTTTTTTCCTAAAGCCCCCTAAAGAGCATCAGATTTGCAATTTAAAAGACTGTTAGCCACACAATAGATGACAGGTTTGTGTAATGGGGTCATGGCAGCCTGGTAAACAAACAAGTACCCCATACATATCTATAGGCAGCCAGAGAAAAAAAAACGATAATCGGTAACATTCGTTGGATGACATTATGAATATGAGTTTTCCCTCTTAGCCACACAGTACAAACAGCATCATTTGCCTTCAGTGACTCGAAATTTTTATTTTTGCTATTTTTACGTTTCTGAAAAATAGAGATAACATCAGCAGTAAAGCACGCCGACCAGCATAATAAAGCAATTTGGACCGGTGAATTTTAAAAACAAGAAAAATAAAAGCTGCATTCATAGAGAGTTAGCCTATATGTGAAAGGCGTAACATGTCTTGAAGTATTTCAAGAACAGAATTATTTCTAGTATGGTTGAAACATGTTGCAGACGTGAGATATAAATCTATGGTACAGATATTATTTGGTGTATTGGTTAAGATTCATCCTCCTGTCTATTTCCTACTTTGCAAGAATCACAAGTAGTAGAATATGGAAAATTCAGCCTAATGGTATGCTAATTATAGGAAACTAAAATAATAGCAAGGCAAAGGAAACCATGTTTCAATGCTCTTCAGAATGAACTTTATTCATTTAATTCTGAAAGGTACAACTCAGCTTTATTAAACAGTTGTTATATAAAGTATAACCTTAATTTTTGCCTGGTAGTATAAGAATCCCATCACCCTATTTTGGGGTTCTGTTATAGCTTTAAAATTAGGGGAAAACAACCTGCTTTTGGAATAATTAACAAGTTTTACAAATCATGTTAGTGAAAACTTGTGACACTTCTCATATTTTAGAATAATATACTGGAAGTATTTTTTAAAGGGGAAAATGAAATTTTTATAGACAGAGAAGTTAATATTTGGAATTTTACTCAGGAAGCATATTAAGCCCTTCTGACTTTATTTCTACCTGTAGAGCTTTAAGATCACTTTCCCCACAAGGTCATGAACAGCAAATAAAGGCCACCCAAGCTGAGGTGGCCGCTGAAGTCCTACACAGATTGGTCAGTAACAGGCAGAAGCCGAGCATGCTTTGTGCCAGGAAAAGCTGCACGGCTAACAAAGCAATTAGTAGTCTTTCTCTGATGCACAGTGGCATCTTCATGCTTTATCCAATTACTCGGAATACACTGGGAGCAAAGTGCCGGTGTTATTTTATGAAGAATAAGAATACAAGTTAAAAGGCTGCTCTTGGTATCATCCCTGACACAGGGAGGCCTCACAGAAGCCAAGGAGGTGAATGTGGACCACTTGTCTGTTTTCTAATGTAGTTTTAGTCTGATTACAGGCAAAATAAAAACACTCAATTCTAATATGAATTTTCATACTTTTCACAACTCATCTTTGCCATCCCTGTAAAAACACAAAGCTCACTGTCTCTATGAAATATTAGCTACACTGTCAGTTATGAACAACATAACTAAGAAATCAAACTCAACAACAAAAAGAAAAACATCACACTCAATGGAAGGAGAATTGATGCTTCAATATGGATGGTCCTATTTGTAAACAGAAGAATTTAAAAGGAAGACCTATACTTCTCAACTTTGCCCAATCAGAAGTCTCTGTCAACTTCCCTAGAACTTCTATTCAATTTACTGGCAAAGTAGTGGAATCCACTTACTAACAATAAAATGGCTGTACAGTATTTTATTTAATTGTAAAGGAAAAGGCAGGAGACCATTAACAGAGTAATATCAGAATGGAAATAAATGTCTTTCAAGATGAAGTCTAAGAAATAACTGAGTACTACCGTGACACCTGACCCTCTCATACTAAGTGGTCATATCTCATGATCCTTTAGATTATCTACTAGAAGCTAGATAAATGCATAACCAAAACTAGGCCTGAGTTCATTTAAATTTGAAGTATAAAATCATCTTCTCTTTGCTGATGAAAGAGAAAGACCAAGGTATTTCTTACCTGCACATGATCTCATGCGTGAGCAAGACTCGGCACATTTCAGGGTTCTTGTCCTGGCCTTCATACACTATGGCCTGCAAGCAAAGGCATGGTTTCAGCTAAGTAATAGAACACAAAGTCTAACCAGTGAGTTCTTGACCCATCCATCACTGCTGAGGCCAGTGAGCTTCTGGGAGCCACGAGCCTCACTGAGAAGACTGTCTCACAACACACGGTTCAGCATCAACCCAACCTGTGTGCAATGGGATATGATCCTCTTGGCCCCGTCAACTACCTCATTAGAATACACATCTCTAGATTAGCATGATGGGTTTCTGTTGTCAAGACAACCATAATTCTTTCAATACAGAATAAAAATAAGTCTGATCAATAAGAAGGAAAAATCCAGAAGACTGAGTGGATTGAGATACCACTGGTCTAAAATATAGGACAGCACACAGTCTTAATATTTAAATGATACGCATTTGCCTCCCCCCTTTCCTACTTCCAGCCCCAACACTTTGCATTTTAATGCTAAGCAGTAGAAAACAAGTGTGGGTGAATTTTCTAAGTGATTCATCAACCAGGGAAAATCCCTCTTCCCACCAACAGACTGAAAACATGTGCTCTCAAGGGGTGCACACCCACCCAAACAGGAACACTCGCTGGCATATGCTGGGTGGGAGCAGTAAGCCATAGAGTTACCTCCCCAAACTTGGAAGAATTACGTGTCATTCTCAGAGTCTGGAATCCCAAACCACCTCAGCAGCCTTTCTACTTTGCAGAAAAAAAAAGTCTGAGCCTACTCTTTATATTGTGTACACAAACATTTTGCTTCTTGACACCAAGACATCTCCCTGAGAGAGACCTACATGTTAATACCTGAGCCAACAAAAAACATACAACTATTAGCAGAGCAGTGCTCTGAAATAGGACACATTTAGCTGATTTAACACTGTATCACTGCATAACACTAGTATAACATAGCTTCAGATTGTTAATAAAATTATTTTCACACATTCATATAACCCTCAATTTCTTGGTGACAAAACTACTTAAATTAACCTGAGACTGTTCTTATGTACTATGTAAAGATGCTGCAGCAACTGGTAGTCGGTTCTCACATGCTTTGTTTTTGAATCTGTGTTTTCCAGAAGCTGCCTATGATGGGTGCTGCTGAAGACCCAGTGTATCTAGATCCTTGGAGCTGGCTCTGTGTATGACATCTGATCACAGGATAGAACAAACTTGGCAACAAATTAAACTTTATAGAAATTAACTTACATGAAGAAAAAAACACACAGTGGACCCTTGAGTTATGACTGGCCTGACATACAAACAACCTGGATTATGAATGGAATTTTAGTTTTAACTTACAGAGTCTTGGGTTACAACCTGAATCCCAGCTGCTTGTCCTAAATAGACTCAAATGCTGGTTTAACCCTGAAAGGGTTCTAGCAGGAACTTAACAGCATTCTTTCCTGTGTAGAGTTCATAGAAAAGCCCTGGGCCAAGGTCTCTCTAAAAACACTGAGATCTGCCTGTACACAGGGGAGAGACTCTGCAGGCAGGCTGTGAGGAGGAGCTGAGCCTTCAACTGACCATCTTGAGTTAAAACCAGCCCTTGGGAACAAAATGAGTTTGGAAGTCAAGGGTCCACTTCATTACCACTTCCCATCAAAACCATTTTTATGGCTAGCTTATCATAATTCTGCATTGTTTAAAAACAAATTTTTACTTTGACATATTTGTGGACTTATGGAAGAGTTGTAAGAATATATAACAAAGTCTATGATGTTTGTACTCAGATTCTTCAAAGATGTTTGTGTCCTAATTTGCTTTATTCTTTTCTTTGTTCCCTAAATCGCCTTTTAGTAAACTGCAGACATGTCCTGAATATTTCAGTGTATTCCTTCAAACAAGCATTCACCTTACATGACCGCAGTACAACGATTTAAATCAGAAAATTAACACTGATATAATACAATTATCTAATCTCCAGACCTTATTGAGATTTATCAATTACCTAATAATATCCTTCACAGCAAAAGACCATCCAATCCTATTCATTACACTGACTGGTTATTTCTCCTTTAAAATGGAATGCTCTTGAGTCTTCTTTATTTTGTCATACTTTTGAAGACTACAGGTGAGATATTTTGTAAAACACCCTCTGTTGGAGTTTTCCCAGGCTCAGTCAAGTTCTGTGTCTCAGGATTAAGGCGGGAGGATGCCAAGTACCAGTGTTTCAGGTCTTGCTGCAGATTAGGTCCACCACTAGCAACATCAACTTTGATCATTTGGTCCAAAGTGATGCCTGCTCCCCAGCAGAGATTACCAGGCTCGTTTTGCACTATACAGTTATTACTTTCACCTAGTCAGTTTGTAACTACCTTCAGGGGAGAAAATCTGTACTACATTAATATCCTATTATGCCTAAAATTTTTATCCACTAGCTTTAATGTGCACAGATGACTCTTTTCTGCATTCTTTTGTTTCTCTTTGTGTTTTATTTCATTTTCTTTTGTTTTCTATGAGGCAGGATCTTGTTATGCAACCAGGCTGGCTTCAAACTCGCAGCTCTCCTCCTGCCTCAGCTTCCCGATCACTGGGATGACAGGGGCGCACCCCCAAACTCAGCTTTCTCATATTTTTAAAAGACCTCTAAAAGTACCCAAAAAGATCTTTTATTCATGAAAATACATTAATTAAAAATGCTCTGAAAGCCAAAAGTTAGATCTGCCTGTTGTATTTCCTGCAATCACTGCTGGTACTGATTAGATCTAATACATGGTGCTAAAAAATTTTAATGACGCATTTCTGCTAAACGCTATTGCCATAACATTATTTGTATGTTCTCTTAAAACTCTAGATAACCTCTGTTTCAACTTTAGTACTTGTCTAGCTAATCTAAAACAAGTAATTTCTTAAATAAATTCATAGCTATTGATGAGTTTTTTCCTATGGGAAAAAAAAAAAAAAGAAGAAGAAGAAGAAGTTTTGGGTGGGAGGGTGAGTTACATACGACTTCATTCTGATTATTTCTAGATATCATGGACATTGGTTTTGTTAGGTTCCATGGCGGTAACCAATTAAAGTCATGCTGCAGTATAGATCCGTGCATGACTCCCCCAAAGAGTTGAGGATATGGACTCCCAGAATTCCCGAGTTTTTTTGTTCATACTTGAGCATCATTTGTTTAAGGCCCAGGGCCTCTGTAATACATCTCTTTACAAAATGCCGAACTGCCACTTCGCTTCTGGCAGCCTAGTCAAAACAGAGAATCTTTCTCCACATCAAGCATAGAAAAATGAAACCATGAGTTTGGATTTGCTCAGAAATAATTAGGAACTCTGGGGAGGGCTGCTCTCCTTCTCCTTAGGCTTAGACAGAACAATTTTCTCACCACAAAAAGGCAGAGAAAGAAGTGTTGCTCCCATGACTTCTGAAAGAAACGCAAGTGAAACTCCAACGTGGCCTAGGCCTACAATCCTTCAGCTCTAGTGAACTAGAACCTCAAGAGTTAGCTTTCCTGTGAAATTCAAAGACAGAGGCACCTCCAGCCTCAGCCAACTAGTTTTTGTTACTGGAAAGGCTTTTTAAGATACACCAGAGAATGCACAGGCCCAGACATCAACATTCTGGTCAGATCCAGTATAGGAAAATATGATCAATTCATATGGATGAATATCTCGGATGCAGAGCAGCAACAATATGACAGATTTGAAAGCAAAAATTCTTCTAGGGTCTCCCTCTAGCTTGCACCCCAACTGACCGCCCTGATCAAATCTCTACCATCTACATTTAACCGGTATGTCAGGATTGGTGCACAGTTTAGCAAACCCAGACTGTAACCCAAAAGGACATGGATCCTCTAACATTAATTGAAGAGAAGTTTCTGCTTTTCTTTCTAATTCAGAAACGTGCTTCTGTGGGGTACGAGGAAAGCTGGTTGAGGTTGGGTCAGCTGGGAGATCCCGGGAACATATAAGACAGCACTGACTATTTTAAGTGAAACCATTTTAACAGACAGCTGGTTTAGGGCAGACAATGGAACACCAAGAAGAAGGCTTATTGTCATCCTCCACAGTAAATCATGCGTCTGCTCACTGGGAGGAAGGTAGTCTGCTGCGAGAGCGACAAAGACAACAGTAGTTTAAATAAATCAATGTGTTTATCAGGAGTGAAGATGGAAGTCTGCTACAAAGATGGGCAGGAGAAGGACAGAAATTATACAGAATATATTATTAATATAAATCAATTTATGGTGAGTCAAGTAGAGCTTTGTACCCTAAAGAACAAAAAATACAATTTCTGGTTGAAAACAGTGTTCACATTAATGCTGCCAACAGCAAATAAATCCCTTAGGCAATAGGAATGCTTGCATGTACAGGAAGAAATGTAAAATAGTAAGCAGCAATAACTTTATTTCAACTTTAAAGGCCTAGGTAATATTGATAAACAAGTTGTCAAAACTGAACATATTTTGAGCATATTTCTTTTCCTGATGTACTGACCTCACCTCTTCTGAATGTTGTCCACTAATACGTGGATAGAAAATACGGGTATTACATATTATTTTTTTTTAACATTCCCTTTACTTTCAGATGTTTTTCAAGAAAAATTTTAAATAATTAACTAAAGAAGAAAATAAAAGCATGAGTTATAAAAATTTTCATGCCCAGATGCAAGAACAATACAGGATATTTTACTGTTAAGAGATTTTTTAAAGTCTCCGTTATATATTAATCTGTAACATCTTTAAACACCAGTGAAAGGGCCCCTGTTGCAGTCATCTTTGACATGTAGCTCATCCTTGCTTCTCTAAAGTAACACTAGTTCTTAAAAGTTTAGTGAAATTTTCAATGGGTAAAGACTGCAGGGGGGAAAACAAAAAATACACAATGAGCATTAGCCAGAGATCACACTTCAGTACCAAAGGAAGTTCATAGAACTGAGTGGGATTGTCTTTATTTACTTTTCTAATACTTTTAACCTTTTGTGTTTCATGCCAAAGTAAGGAAGCAAAAAGAATTCTTTTGATTTGAGTTTAACAAAATATTTGAGATCCAAACTATTTCCATTAGGGGTCTCTTTTTGTTTGGAACCAAAAAAATAGAAGACTTGTCATCATTAGTTTAAAAAAGAGCAGAGGAAAAGAAAGAGAAAGGGAAATAAAGGGTAGAAAGAAAGAAGGAGAAAGAGAAAGGAAGAAAGGAAAAGAAAAGAGATTATAACTAACACAAATTCCGAATGTTTCACTTAAATCAAACAGTAACCTTGAAAATCTTACTTCTTTTCCACATTCAACATGAGCAGTCAAATCTAATTTGTTACCTTAGAGAACACGTTTTGAATGTACAAAATAACTCTTCATCAGAAGAGAAATGTCTTCTGAATGTGAACTATCAACAAGCCCTGGTAGCAAATGATCAAAAACTAAACTAACCAGAAAATAATTTGAAGATACCCAGTATCAACACACACAACAATAATCAGCATATTCAGCCACCAAGTACCACTGTCTGTCTCTTCAAAAGCGTGCAGTTATTGTGATCCTAGAAATCTCCAGTAAGTGAAGGGGCCTTAGTTAAAAGTAAACTATGCCAAAGAAAACACTATGAACCTGACATTTCAGAAGCAGTTGTGTCAAACAGCAATCCAACATTAACAGTGGGATAAAATTAAAAAAAATTTTTTTGCTTCAATTAGCAGCTTGGCTATTGGTGAACAAATTGCAAAGATGTAATTTCAGCTCAGCAGCTATGCAGGTCAGTTTTCAGAAGTGAATTAGGAAGTCACAAAGGAATGATATCATATTCAGTATGCTGGTCAGTTACATCACAGCCCTGAATAAAAGTGAACATATATTAATGCAGTAAGATTTAGAATGCATCTTTTATGCCTCAAAATCAAAACCCCTTATATAACTCAAATACTTGAAAAAGAACTAATAATCTCATGTCAGATTTCTTTTCTTAGCAGTAATAAAAGATATTTTACTCATATGATAACTACATTTACATCTATTTCAGTAGAGAAAATTGACTTGCTCAACTCGGTGAAGCAAGAATAATAGTAGAGTAATAAAAGCAGTTAATTTATTAAACACACAGTATGTATCGGCCACTATTCAAAGCCTTTTACATGTCTGAATTCATTTCATTTTCACAACAGAGTTCTGAGATGGGTGCTATCATTATTCCCATTAGTTTGATTCCAAGTGCTTATATATTTTAATTACTTGCTAAGACAAATCTTTCTTTCTCAACAACTATGTAAACAGTTCACCAGTGTTCAAACACTCTTTCATCCCTCTCGGCAATATAAGTGAAGACACAGATAACAGACTGTCTGTACAGTCATACAAGTTCGATAAATGCATCCCTCCTAATATGTTCATTTTTAATGCTGTTCAAACATTCACATGGAAACAGCTCTAGCGTAAATATCCCCGAACAAATGGCTGTATATTATCCAGGAGGGAGCAGTTGGACCGCCAGACTGGGGAAGTACTAGGCCATCTGGCTCCAGCAATCTCTCCAAAACCATCAGCTTTGTTTTCACCCCCAGACTCCAAACAACACATTTTCCACTGTGATGAGTTTACATTTTCCCAAACACAGGTCCTGATCATGCATAAAAATTCCAAACCTCTTCATTCCTCTATGTGCAAAGAAATTTAAATCACCTGCATTTTCGATGTGTTATCAAAGGAGACAAGAAAGCTGCTGAAATATAGCCCCTGGTTATAAACTTGCTCCATCTTTTTGCTAGTTTCCCCAAATGTATGGAAGGGCCTCTCTGCTAGCCTAGTAAGTTCCTTGGGAACTTATTGATACATTAAAAATGTGTTTATTTACCACTGAAGAACTCTGAACTGAAAGGGTTGTTAATCAAATCTACGTAGATGTGGCAGCATATAATGAAACAATCAATAAAGGAAAAAATGCACTTGCATCAATAACTTAGAGTACTGGGAATATCAAAAACAAATATATAAAGAAGTCTGGCTGGAAGGAGAAATCTCAGGGAATTTCTGATTATTGTAACTTGGAACCCCACCACCAGCAGGACCATTCCGGGATCCCCTTACCACACTGCCTACCTTTAAATCCAGACATAGAAGGGTTATGTGACTACTGCTCTCTTCTGTCTAAAAAACACTCTGGTTTGGGGGGGGATGTCATATTTTTTATAACTTTATGGAACTTGATATTGTTCCTTTGAGTACCACTGTAGAAAATGTCACTCTTTTCAAGCAAGACAGAAGGAGGGGAGATGAGCTAAAGTTCTGTTTTGTTTTCTAACTTATAAAGATAAATAAGCTCACTCGAGCAATTGCAGACTGTCGTCATGTTTCAAGTACTATGAGAAAATGTGAAATGAGGCACATTAAGCCTCAGACCGCCCCACAGTCTCATATGAGGTTAGGCAGTGGACGCTGTCTCTGGATACCGCAGCCATAAACTTCTGGATCCTACAGGGGTTTCTGTATGCTCACTAATAGAATACCAAAAGCAGCAATGACACGAAAACAATCTATTTTTAGTCCAGCTATACTTGGTTTTGAGTAACCCTTCCCAAAAGCAAGACTTGTTTTTCAGTTGGTAGACAGTTTTTAAAAATACTGTGTCCTATATATTTTATAAGGGAGAGGTAGGGACAAGGACCCTCAGAACTTTACAGATTCACCTGTAATGAGATTTCCTCATTCCTAATAAAGCCCAAAACTAAGTCTTTACCCAAAATGATCTAATGAGACACTTTAAAAAGGTGTGAAATATTGTGTCATACCAACACATCTTGGTTGTTGAGTACATTTCTGTTTGATCTCAATGTTGCTAACTCCACTCAAAATCAGGAATAATCTGAGAAAATGTAGAACAAACAGCTAGTTTTGTATGCTATTTGCCTAAGATTCCTTGGGAATTTTAACCCCAGCAGATGCATCAGGGATATGACGTCTCAAACACAAAGTCACACCTCTGACATTAAAAACACCATTATAAAGTAAGTAAAGGGACACACTTGGACAGTAACTAGATATTCCCTCCACAATTATAGTGTTATTAAACCATATCAGTTAGCCAAAAAATATGCTATTCTGCTTCCTAAATAACAAAACCTGAAAGAATTTCACACAATACAATGTAACTATTTGATCAGTCAGCTTTAGTCAAGGTTTACATCTAATAGAAGGGGTCACTGTATTTCGAAGTAAAATCAAAATTTTAAGAAATTGTAAATCAAATCGAGTAATCTATCATAAAAATAATTTCAAGGAGGATGAGGAATTACTTTTTTACTCATTAAGGGTGAATATAAATTATGTCACAGCTAGAAAAAATTAGGCTTCTTCATGCTGATCTATCCACTTTTGGGAGACCATTTTATTAACTATGTACACAAAAAGATAACCTACTTCCAAAGCTTGTACAGCTCTAACCAAAGGACAAACAACTGGATAATGAGCAAGAATTGTCTTTCAAAGTGAAAGCTACAGAGAAGGTGGTTATTTAAACAATCATTACGAAAGTACATAGGTATGCCTTGAAATTTCCCTTTTCTGGATATTTTTACACCGACAAATAATTACTAAACCTTTTTCAGGTCCCTCCACACCAAAAAATATAATTGTATAAGTGTGTGATTTAAAATTTTACTAGGATATCACATAGGGCAAATGTCTTGCTTATACTTGCCAGTATAAAATAAATCACATTTTGTTCTTTTCTTTCTTCCTCTCCTCTCTCTAGCAGTTATTTTAAAAAGTTCTATAACCCTTTTATTAAAATATATTTGAAATATTGATTGATTTAAAAAATCAAAACGTTATTATTCTCCCCTCCATTGTCATATGTGTATTATAAGGTCAATTAATGTCATAATGGAGAAGTCAGTTCTTGACAATACAATTTGTTTATCAAGATCTAAAATAAAGTATTACAGAGGTTTTTAATCAGGTAGCATCACTTCAAATAAGTCCTAAACTTGTACTTTTTAAAACTGTTCAATTCACAGTTCTGTGTCTAATCTAACATTTAAACAGTCAGTGTTGCACAAGTCTTACATACTTATCAGAATGTGCTTTTAATTTTTTTAGAAAAAAACCCAATAAATACAGATAGGGTAGTATTAGAATCCATACTCTCCTCTCCTTCCTTCTCCTTTCCTATGAGAATGGCAGGGAAAGATATCCAGGATATCAAAGGCAGTTTCGAGAACAGAACTCCCCTTAAAACTTTGTTGCTTCTGGTATTTTAAAAGAAAAAAGAAAGTTACGAAATGAGGCTTTGTGTTTCTGTTTGGCAGAGAAAAATTCAAATAAAAATTAGTGTCCCAAAGAAAGAGAATTCTCCTATCTAATAATACAACCTAATTAAAGAAAATAAGATCAAGGCTAAAAGTATAAATGAGAACTTAGTCTAAGCTACCAACTACAAAATGAACAGAATCTTCAAGAAAACATAAAACTTTCAGGGAAATAACAGGCAATTGATCTCAATAGGTATTTATTATATTTTAAAATGCATTTCATACTCCCTATTTTTCTAGATGGATCACAATGCAATATGAGTATAATAATCAAAATTAGCTGTTCTTAAGCTGATGCTTGGAGAACAGATTTTAAAACTCCCAACAACTTCTTACTATGCATTGTGTACAACATGTATGAGCCATGGCCCATCAAAAAGCAATTTTTAAATATGCATGCATACCCTAATTTCAAACTTTTGGAGCTAGTGTTTACGAAAGAAAATCATTTGCCTTACTATAAAATGGGAACATTTAAAAATAACAATCAAATAAACAAATCTTATTCGCTTTCCTAAATTGCTGGTTAGATACAATGGATAACTTCACTATTTTGCTTTATTTCTTTCTCCCACCCAATAAAGCTGTCTTCTTTCTGCTACTAAGTTCTCCAACTACCTAGCCAGCTACTTCAATCTGAAACTAAACATTTTTTAAAAATTAAGAAGACAAAGGAAAAAAAAGCTCCTGTGTCTCATTAAAATGTCAGGCCTCGCTTCTGACTCGGCTCATAATTGTATCTTTTAAACCATAACTCAACCTTAATGTATACTGCCTGACACACGCGTGTTGGGAGCTTAAGCAAACCCTGTCTATGTACCTTTAAGACCACAAGCTCACTCATGCTGTCTGGCTTCCTGCCAGACTTGAAGGCAAAAGCAGGAGGATTTTTTTTTTAAATATTCTCTAACAATTATTGTACCATATTCCAATACTACCTTCCACCAATAGCCCCTCTTTAAAAGATCTGTGAATTGGTCATCTGCAATCTCCACCCATCCCCTTATTCTTGGGGAGACCGCCTGGGCCCCCACCTTCTGACTCCCCTGCCCTGGGCCTTCTGGTGAGGCCTGGCTGGCTTGGGTTTCAGAAGTTCAGTTCTTGCTGCGCAGGGGTCCCTGGGCACCTCCTGCACCCCCTGGCGACCCAGCCAAGTCAAAGGAAGTGCACCCTTAATGCCTTCCCTCTTCGCCAGCACCCGAGGGGTTTGGTTCACAGGCCCTGAGTTTCCCTCGGAGCTGCAGAGCCCTCGAGCCATCCTGCCCAGGCGGAGGCGCAAGTGCGTGACCCAGTCTGGAGTGATGCCCTGGGAACTTGGTCCAAGGTCTACCCTGGCTTTCAGAGTTTCAGTCCGAGCCATCGTGCACAGCGAGTGGCTTCGAGACTCCCGGAATCTGGTGACCCCAGTGTCACCCCCATGGCGCACGAAGGATTAAGGAACTTACTTGCTTTGTCATGGAGTCAATGAGGCGCACGTAGAAATCTTGCTCTGTCCTTATCCCTAGGGAGAGAAATGAGGACAAGGAGGAGAAAAAAGTGAGAGGGGATCCATTGAGAGAAGCAACTAGACAAACCCGAAGACTCCTACACACAAGCAATAGAACTAACTCCTGCTGTCCCAGGAAGGCCCAACAGGACCTCCGCACCCACTACCCAGAGAGGAGCCCTGGTCTCAGGCGAGCCAGGCTGCGGGCTGGGCAGTGGGGAGTGGGACCTGACCCCCCTGGCTGCTTTTCCCTCTGCGTCCCCAGCAGCCACCCCCAACCCAGCCTAAGGGGACTGGGGCCTGGTATTTGGGCTGAGAGGAAAAATCAAGCCTGTGGGAGAGGAGAATGAATGACAGCGGCCTAGGCTGAGGCACTACTCTGACCTCCAGCACACGCTGGACCCACACAACCATCTGGGCGGCCAGAGAACCTCCAAAGGTTAAGCTTCCCAGGAAGAGACTCTGGAGAGGCCAGTGCACCTGGAGCGTGGCTGGCGACTGCTCTCCACTGGGGGCTCCTGTCCTGGTGGAGCTGCCTGAGCCCCCAGCCCTGACCCAGAGCCCCAGGGAGCCGGCACAGACCCAACGGGAGCCTCACCATTGCTGTAAAGGAGCTGGAGCCGGTAGTGAATCCCATTATTGGTCTTTTCGCTGTTGGCTTCCTAGTTTGCAGCAGGACACAGAGACACAGGAGATGCAGGAAAGAGGTGGAATGAGCAAGTGGTCCAGTTTGGGGGCCACTTTCCCCAAGCTGGGACCCCCCCCCATGGGTGAGCCAGTCAGCTCAGTAGCAACAGACAGCAGGGCAAATGGTGATCCCTCCTCTGCCCCCATCCCAAACAGCTCTCTCTCCCTTTCTAGAAAATTCTGAGGCGCCAGCGCGCACGCGGTGACCCTCGGGCCCCAGAGCTGAAGAGTCAGGTCACTGCCTTAGAGGCAGGCGCTGCTTGGCGGTCTCACAGTCCAGGATGGGTTCTTCCCAGGAGCCTCAGGCTCTGGACTCTGAAGCGGGGCTTACCTGGCTCTAGCTCTGGGGGCTCCTTGCGAACTTTTTTGAGCACAACCCCATGGACCAGAAGCCCAGATTCGTCTGGGACGGGAAGTGGCCTTGGGGACCCCTCACAGGAGTGTGATGGATGCTTTGCACACACAGAGGAGCGCGCCTCCCCGGCAGGCGCCTGGGCCTCCTCCCCAGCCGGGGACCAGGGAGGCGGCACTGCGCCCACTTACTTTCTCCTTCTCCACGAACCCCACAAAGGCTGTCCTCTCGATCTCCACGGGCTGGCCCTGTCTGTCGTAGAGGGCCAGGACGAAGTGGAAGAAGTTGGATTTCCGCAGATTGGAAGGCGGCTGCTTCTCAAAGTGAGCCCGGGCCAGACCCACCCCGCTGTGGCCAAAGATGCACAGTTAGACAGCTAAGCCGGACGCCACCCGCGCCTCCCTGGTCACCCAGAACGTAACAGCGACCCTCAAACACCCACCTCCTCGGCCCTAGTCCATCCAGTGGGTACCCTTCACCCCTGAGGCGCTCCAACGAGACGCCTAGGTCCCTGTCTCTGCGGGTCCTCCCGCCCAGCAAACAGCGCGTCCTCGAGAAGCCAAAGAGGTGTGAAAGTTTTGTTTGGGTTTTGTGCGCGAGAAGAAGCTCTGTTAAGCTTTTCCTCTGACCTGACGCGCGCTGCGTGGGGAGGAAGAAAACTGGAGATTGAAGTGGTGAAGACGGTAAATTCGGAGAAGAAAGCTCAAGGCTCAGAACTGAGGGGAGGGTGCAGGGGAAGGGCTCGGCACTCCCGCGAATCTGGCGGCGGAGGTGCGTGGGCAGGTAGGAAAGGACAGGGCCCGCGCCCGGGCAGCAGCGGGCGCCCGGCCTCCGAAGTTCCACTGCCCACCGCACCCGGGCTGGGGACGGGTCCCGGGACGAGACTCGCCTGTCGGGGGGTTGGTCGCTGTGGGAAAAGGAACCGGGACGTTTTAACACCCGTGTGCCCAAAGTTCCGCTGCTCTCCCGAAATCCTCACACTGCTCCCACTAACCCTCCGGGCCGGGGCTGCGGCGGAGCGCGCCTCGGGCGCCGGCGGCACTGACAGCAGCCCCGACCTGCGGCGCGGGGCCACCGGCTGCCACCGACACGCGCGCCGCGCACACTCACTTTCGCTTCCAGCCCAGTTACCCAGTTCACTCTCACTACCAGCCACCCCCAACCGTGTGCCGAGCCGAGCGGAGACGGGGACAGGGCTGGGGACACTTGTCTCCAGCCCCGGGAAGCTGGAGATGATGTAATTAGTCATTTTCCTTCTTCCCCTTCCGCACTCCCTGAGTCCGACAGGGCCTGGGGCCGCCAGATTTCCCACTCCTGCAGCCCAGCCGGAGGCCGGGGAGTCTAGCGGTGTACCCCTCACTGGGGACCAGGGGATCCCGGCCAGGGTCCTGGTGCGCCCGGGAAAGTTCCTCAAGTCAGCCTCGCGGGCAGGGGCTCGGGAGCTTCCGGGGCGAGGGGCTGGCAGGGGCCGCGCTGTCAGGGTGGGGGGACCTCCCCGAGGTGTCACAATTAAAGTTGCGGAGCTCCGATTTCTACGGATGGACGGAGGAAACGCCGGAGCTCAAGAGGGAGGGTGAACCAGATAGCAGAAATAAGAGAAGACTCCAGGGAGAAATGGGGAGAGAAAATAGAAGAGACAGGGAGGTAAGGAGAGGAGAGGGGAGGGAAGCAAGCGTGGAGGAAGATGAGGAAGGAGAGGTGAGAGGAGGAAGGAAGAATAAAGGCAAAAGGGAAAAGGACAGAAAGGAATTAAAGACGGGAAGAAATGGGAAGAGACAACAAGAAAATCCTGTAAGAAAGGAAAGCAAAGAGAGAACGAGGGAAGAAAGAGAAAGATGACAGAAGGAAGAAAGAAAAGAAAGAGAAGACAGGAAAAAAATAAAATAAAATGAAACCGGCCGGGAAAGAAAGCGCGATCTCATCAGAACCCAGCTAGCCAACAGCACGCTGGTCAGACGCCTCTTCTGGGTTAAAACAAAATGGAAACAGGCGCAGCCGAAGCAGAGAAAGCGCCGACAAAGCGTGAGCTCCTGCAGGCCGGCCCGGCTCTCCGGCCGGCCGCGGGCGACAGACAGAGCAGCGCGGCCGCCCGCCCGGCCCGCAGCCCGCAGCCCGCGCCCGCTCCCGGCCCGCCCGCCCGGCCCGCAGCCCGCCCGCTCCCGCGCCCGCGCCCGCCGCCCGCGGACCCACCTCTGCGCCGCCGTGTTGGCGTCCAGCACCCCGGCGCCCTGCATCCACGTCCGCACCGCGTTCATGCCGCTGCCCAGCGGCTCTTCCTTCATGCTGCTGCCACTCCGTTGGATGCTTTCCTGAATCCCAAACATGAAAACAACCTTTTCTTGTGGAAAATCTCCTCCCCCTTGAAAATATTTAAAAAAAAAAAAAAAAGAGGAAAGAAAAACGCCGAGAGTTTTTGTGTGGGTTTTTTTTTTTTTAGTCGATGAACTCGCGCTAGTAGATGAAGGCGGGCTGGAGGCAAATTTTTAAAAAATGTAAACCTTCGCTCAAAACTGAGCCATAACCCGGAAAAAAAGAATAAAGGGAAAAATCCAACGAAAAGACTGAAATTTAAAAATTAGAGATGTATGCTTGGCTGTTGGGGTTGTTTGGTTGGTTGATTTTTGGTTTGGGTGCTTTTTTTTTTTTTTTTTTTTTTTTTTTTTTTTTTTTTTTTTTTTTTTTTTTTTTTTTTTT
>PVIR01009464.1:0-53202 GCA_004026965.1 Petromus typicus | reverse complement strand
TGGAGCTGACTTGTGGGAAGGATAAGAATTAGGAAATGTTCAGAGATGTCAGATGAAAAAGCAGCCCTAGGCTGTACCTGATGGGAGATTCTGGTCAGAGCTCAGAAGACCAGAAGGCTGATGGAAGTGCTGCTGGTACAGACCAGGCTCGGGAGGTTTCTGCTGGGAACAGGCCTGCACTGGCTTTCGGACCCCAGACGTTGCATATTATATACATTGGCAGAAAGTTTCCTGCATTTTGCTTCTGTCCAGAAACTACCTGAGTCTTAGATTAAGGACAACAGACTACTTAATCTTGCAGAAGGAATTTCAAGGAAGTCTAATACAGAGGCTGTGGCATAGCTACTATTGGGGGCTTTTAGCTGGACTTATGTTGAGATTCAAGAGCAGTGAGTCCAGAAGAATGATCTAAAATGTTTTGAGTTTGGCCAGAAAGATCCTCTAATAAAGTTACAGCCTACAAAAATAGAACAGGGAAGAAACTGGTTACTGAAAAGAAAGCAAGAAAAACCCAAGTGTTTCAGAAGATGACAACAGAAAATAGGCCCTGAGAATGCCACAAGACCCAGATGACTCCAGCCTCTGCAACCGCAGTGTTGCAACGATGAATGAATTTGCTCTGAGAAGAGAGCCCCTGAGTACCATGTTCCAGAGGGGTGGCAGCCTAGAAATTTGTTCCTTGGGATTGGGTTCAGAGCTCCCAGTGATCCAGGCACGTGACCCCTACAGCCAAGAGAGAAGGAAGCCTGGCTGCCGTTCCCGCTGGCAGCAGACCGCGGCATCATAAACACGGCGCTGGTTTTAGGTGCCTGGAGAATGCAAGAATTGTGAGATCAAGAAGGCTTCCTCTCAGGCCTGGGAGGCAAAACAGTGTGCCCCCGAGAGGGCAGTGTGTAAGCTACGAGTGTGAAAGTGCCGTAGAGACCCCACAAGTTTGGAGAAGCCAGGAGTGTGGGTGGTCTCAGGAAGACGGCAAGAGTAGAGCTGGGCTCGGAGAGAAGCCGTGGCAGCTGCAGTCAGCAGCAGTGCAGAGCCTCTCGAGCCCTTTGCAGTTCATGTCTTGTCACAGACTGCCTTGGATGCTGAACATGGAAGTACAGGACTTAATGTTCGCCCCACTGAAGTTTGGATTTGCTTTAGCCCCACTCCTTTGTATCCCCCACAGTACCCCTTGGAATGGAAATGTCTATCTTGTGCAACTGAATTTTAGAATTATACAGGAACTTGCAGCTAAGAGTTTGCCTTCAGTCTCAGAAGAGACTTTGGACTTGGTCTTTTCAGCAGTGCTGGAGCTGTCAGGACTTTGGCAACTCTCTGAGATGGGGTAAATGCCTTTTGCATACAGGGATGCACATGAGTCTTGGGGAGACCAAAGGCAGACATTATGGTTTCTGTCTAGATGTCTCCTCAAATTCTCCTGCAGTCATAAGTGGGGACTTTTCAAAGATGGCTGCATCTAGAGTGTGTGGTACTGGAATTAGAATGTGGTTACCGAATCAGTTCACTGATCAGTTTAGCATCCACCCTAAGCTTAGACAGGGTATAAAAGGGGCAGAAAGAAGCTGCTAAATTCACTTGGACTTGATTCTTGGTGACTTTGTGGTTTTGCTACCTTCCACCTGCCAAGAACTATTTCTCCTCTGCAATGCCCCTGTGCTTTGCCACCTTGTAGCCTTGTAGCCAGCCAATTATGTACTGAAACTTCTACAAACTGTGATCCAAAGTAAATCTTTCCTTTTTTTATCTTTGGGTGTTGAGTATTTTGTTTCAGCAATAAGAGAAAACTAACTAGGAGAATGTGTGTGCGTGTGCATATGTATGTGTGTGTGTGCTCACGTGTGTGTGTGCATGTGTGTGTGTGAGATGGATATATTTGGCAGAACTAGGGATTGAACTCCCAAATGCTCTACCTTTCATCCCTAATCCTTTGTACTTTTTATTTTGAGGCAGAATCTCTCTAAGTTTCCCAGGCTGACTTTGAACTTTCTGTCCTGCATCAGCCTCCCTAGAAGCTGATTGCACGCATGTACTGCCACACCGGCCTATTGAGTACATTTTAATGGGGTAAAATAAACATGACATCCAATTCTTCTTTTCCATTTTGAGTGTCTAATCTATTGTTAAAAGCATTAATTCATCTATCTGTATTACTCTTTTTCATCTTTCAAAAGCCATATTTTGTACCCTTTAAACAGTAGCTTCTCCAAGCAGTTTGGTCTGCTGTGCTGCTCTGTGAACTTGACAACTTTGGAACTTCACCGGGCTGTGAGAGTTCACTCCCTCCCCAGTGCTTCCTAATGTGACAGTATGTATACACTCTGTTTTACAGTTGTACTTATCCATTTGTCCTGCTGATAGAATTGAGTGGTCCCCTTTAGAAGACTGTAATCCTGCCCCCCATGAATGTGGCTATACAAGTATGTCTTCCAGATCTTGCTTTCAGTTCTTCAAGGAACCCACTCAGAAGTGGAATAGCAGGATCAGATCTGATTTTTAGTGTTTTAAGGAGTCCCTATACCATTTTCCTTAACACCTGCACAGGTTAACGTTCCTACCCACAACCCAGAAATCCTAGCTTCTCCACATTCTTGGCTCCACTGGCTTTTGTTTTGTTGTTGTTGTCGTTTTACAATATCCATACTAACAGTTATGAGTGTTATATGTCAAAGGAATTTTGATCTGTATTTCTCAAGTGACAAATGGTGCTGTTCATGTTTTCAGATTCTCACTGGTCGTCTGTTTGGTGTTTTTAGGGAAATGTCTGTTAGAGAGCCCTTTGTCCATTTTTTTTTTTTACACAATTTCTTTTGGTTGTTAATTGAGTTGAGAAAAAACTTATAAAATATAGACAAATACAAAGCTTTTCATACTCTTAATATGTATTTTAATAACATTGTTATAACTTAAGTAACTTTGTGTTTCCCTTAGATTGTAGTTCCTTGAGGAGAAGGACCATATATCATCCATTTTTAAACCTGCAGTAGCTCCGATAATAGTGGCTATCTTATTAGATGCTCAATACTTGTTTAAAGGAAAGAAAAAATGAATAGAAAAATGAATAATATACCAGGTAACCTCTTTATAGACAAGATAACTTAAAACTATACTTCCAGGGTGTTAGCTGGTGCACTAAAATGCAGTTTAAAAGCTGTGAGTGACTGTAAATTCACGTGAAATATATCTGATTTCTCGTCTCGTGCTTTAGTGCATTACTATTTATTCACAGAATAAATTGAACTCGTGAGGGCCTGTCCTTTTACATCAACAAATGCGAATTACCTTGCATTATCCTTTCCCAAATGTCATGACTGCAGACATAATCAAATTGTTCATGTGCTAATGAATTCTTGTTATTTCATTTTCCCATTCCACATTTTCCTGATCACAATGGAGCTCACTTGATGATCCAAGATAACCTCCCTATTTTAATTGCCCCAATTATATCTGAAAGGGCCTCTTGCCTCAGTATAACATAATATATGTGGACATTTTTAAGGGGACCTCTTTGCCTACCATAAATGATAATGATGCATGGAGATAGAAAGATAGAGGTTCAAAAAATAATGTAGACATGTTTTTATATTGTAGTTCAACATATTTCCTGGGAGCCAAAACAGATTGAAATAAAAGTTACTTTCACATTTTACAATTTGTAACTGAAAAACCATCCAGTTACTAAGGTTTAAGCTTTTTTCCTAACAGAGTTAGGACTGTATGGTTATTTAATATACAGCTGGCAGTAGTGTGCGCTTGCTTAATTTCCACCTGGAGGCGCCGCGTGGCCTTCTCCCCTGTGGTGTCTGAGCGTGGACTCAGCGCTGTGGCGCACACAGCCCTGGAGCCAGTGTTGCTTGTGACCCTGCAGTTGTAACAGGATTGTTTTAATTAGCTCTTTTCATTTCATTAAGAAAAAATGCAACTCTCCTCAAAAATAAAAATTCTTCAGGGAAGGACTTTTTAGGATAGGCTTTATTTAATTTAATTAGACATAATTGTGAGATGTAAATAGCCAAGAGGAATTGCCTGTGGTTGTAATCAGTGAAGACCTGGTAACTGTAAATAACTATACCAGCAGAGTCTACTTCTGAGCTGGAAAACGCGTACCAGGAAGAGAAGTGTTTCCATCTCATGCGATTGAATGCTGTAAGGTTCTGACCACCAGATAAACCCGGGCACGCAGCTTCGAGGTGGAAGCTGTTCTACAGGAGATGCGCGCATCCTCGGAGGTCACGCCGAGCAGCTTGATGCCCACCCTGCAAGTCCTTCCCTGTCACGGGCCAGAAGACTCCCGCGGGGCCGTTCAGCTGTTTGTGGGAGTTTAAGAGTTGCGAGTAACCTCACCCGGAGAAGCCACAGCCTACTCGGCACACGTAAGCCGTGGGCCGAGGTAGGGGCGACCCCTCGCCCTGGGGTCTCGTTTCTTCTCCATTTGCAGCGCTCACCAGGACGTCGGAGGCTCCCAGCCTCCTTCCTCTCTCCTCAGGAACCTCTGTGCTGTGAAGAGCCCTTCAGCCGGCCAGGATAACCAGAGCAAGCGCCCGCTCTAACGTCAGCACCGAGACCAAGGCCGGCCTGGGCACAGCTGGGGTCTGCAGGACTCTTGGATCCTGCCTCCCGCAGAACCGCAGGAACGGCATGTGACAGAGGAGTGTGGAGCTCAGCGCTGAAATGCAAACTCAACAAGTGTGAGTGGAGTCCTCTTTATCTGTTCAGTCACTGTGGAGTCCTGTTCTTCGCAGAGCCAAGAAAAAGGCTGTGCAACAATCCTCCACGCTGAGCGCGGAACTGCGAATGACCGGAGCAGGGCACCCCCTCCGGGACGGGGTCTTCACGCTCTTGGGTAACGTGGGGACAGCTCGAGAGGTGCTTCTGCTCTGGAGGTTCAGTGATCTGGCCGTGATCGCAGAGGGACGGAGCACCCGGCTAACAGTCCCAGGGAGAGCAGCTCCGACGCCTGCTGGAGTCCCAGCTGACTGTGATCAGACACTGCCTGCCCTCCACCTCTGTCCCCGGACACGGTGCCGGGCCCACCGCACAGTCTTGCATCAATCTACAGAGCTTCAAGTCCATGTCTTCTACTAAATAAATAGTGAGGCCCTTCCCGGCTGTCTTACGTTGGGGACAGGGAGGCGGCATGTCACAGTTCAGCAATGCCGACGCTGCAGGAAATGCCAGCATAAGGAAGTAGCCAGAGTTCTATAACACTCTGACACATTTAGTTTCTCATGTCCCTGTTGTTTTATTAAAGTAGATTCTAAGGAAGTGTTCTGTGGATTTGTACTGAAAATAGGGCTTTTAAAAATTTTTACTAGCCTTTACTAATAGTAATACAAGTAATTTCATGTAACTATTGGCGACTGTACAAAACATTCTGCTCTAGCATTTATCTTACATCCATTTTATTGCTAAATAAACTGAGCCACTCGAGCTAACTGAATTCTCTAGGAAAATGTACTAAAATAAAAGTGTACTGTTCTCAAATTTAAATTTCTGATGAATATACATCTGCTATGTAAATACAATCATCACCTTCTTCCTGGAAGTCACCAGAAAAATCTTTTTCTGTGTTTTTAACTTGTAAGACTGATGTCTGCCTATATAGATAACTCTAATTGAATACAGGCATTTCTTCTGCAGCTACTGACCTCTGCTCAGATCTTGCCCTTTGGAGATAACCCCTGGATTTTTTTCCTATAATCATCCAGATCTTTTGCACATCCCAGTATGGGCTCCCCTGTGTTCTATGTATATAAATCGATGTAGACTGTAGTTTGAGGTCTCTGAAGGCCCTGCATTAGCTCTTACTCCTACAGGACGTCCCGTTGAATACTCTCCAACCTTAAGGACTAAACATAATCCCCTGTCCCGATCACTGAGGCTTTTTCCATACAGTGCGACCATCACCATCCTGAACCTTCTGTGTGTGGTTATTGGCAGCAGAATACCTGGCAGGGTTTGCTCACTTGGGATTTTTAAAAACATTGTGAGTTATTCTTTTGAAATACTGCATGATGGACATTAGGGCTGAGAGGTGAGAGCTCCCTTCTATGGGCATACTAAGTTAATTTGTCTTTTCATCTTTGCCATTCTGGTACAGATTTTCATTTGCATTTTATCCTGTACTAACCACTTACTCAATGCATCCTTTGATGACTGGCAGGATTATGAATAAGAATACGTTCATGTGCTTATTGGTTGATTGACTATTTTTATTTATTTCTTTGAAACTCTAGTTCATAGTCTTTGCTCATTTTCCTGTTCTATTTATTTATTTTTCTGGCACTAGGAATTGAACTCATGACCTTGTGCTTGCCAGGCAGTCATGGCACCAGAGTTAAATCCTTGGCTCTTTTCCTGGTTTTATATCACGCTTAGTAAAGCCTTTTCTCTTCAGTGCTACAGAAATATTACAGTATCTTCTTCTCAGGGAGCTTAGGTTTTAGATTTACTCAGAATTTCTTTTGTAGGTGATAAAAAGCAGGGATCTAAGTTTTTCCAGACAGATGCCCCTTGGTCATCCAGTTGATAACTCAGACTTTACCCGTTGATCTACAGTTCCATTTTGACCCTATTAAATTGCCCGGACATTTTCTGTTGCTAGGTTTTCATTATGTTCTATCCAGTCCTGAGTCAGAATGGTAGCAATGCTTTAATTCCTAGCCTAGCTTTGTAATATGGATTAAACTTTACGCTGCCTGGAAGAGCAGCGGCATCTCAGGAGCACTGATTCTTGCTGTTCAGAATCATAGTGATTTTCTTGATGGAATCAAAACTGCTTTCATGTCCATTAGTAATATTTTGCAATTTTCAGCATGTCTTCTAGATATAATGAGTTAATTTTATTCTTAAGTACTCTGTAATTTCTATTACTATTGGAAGGACCCTTTTTTCTGATTATAATTAGTTTTTGGTACTAAGGAACTGTTGATTTAAAAATTATTTAAACCTCGTATCTGGCCTTGTATCTTATTTAATTTCCAATTAAATATTTTTCATTAATTGTACAAATTCTCTCTTTGGTTTTTTTCTAAATATAGCAGAAGATCTTCTGAAGTACTGGTTTTTCTCTCTCCCTGACAGTGCGTTTCCAGGGTTGTCGAGCGGCGACCCGAGTTACACTCACAAGTGCCCCGGCTGTCGTCCTTGTTTCTCCAGAACATGGACCCACAGGGCCTGCTGCTTTTTAAAAAAGAGGAAAACAGTGTTTTTTCCTTACCAGCCCTCTATCTGCATTTTATGCTGTGTTGTCAAATAAGAAAGCAGAATTCGGCTTTCACTGATTGAGTCCTCAGTAGTTCTTTGAAGAATAAGATTTAATCCGAGACTCACTTCTCTTTAAGGCCATCGCGCTAGTTGATGTACTCATGTGACCTTGTGTCTTTGCCGCCTGTGATCTATTTCTGGCTATTTTCAAAGGCAGGAGAAGGAAATGCTTGAAATATAACAACGCAGTGGCAAGAGCAAGGGCAAAACTTATCAGAATCAAGATTCACTGAGGGCTTTTGTACCAGCGGCATCCCTCTCTTCTCATTTAAATATGCAACTGACACATTTAAAATGGACCAAAAACATCATAAGAATAGATTTTATCCAAAGCAGTGTGTCCAAAAGCCTGTCTCCCTGTGACGGTCAGTCCTGATGTTCTCCCTGATTGGCTTGGGAGATGTCTTAGTCAGCAGAGTGCACCTGTGGCTGGGCCCACGGTCGTGAGCCAGGACCATGGGGACCTGTGTGCTCCTTGGCCCCTCCTCTGACGTTCTTCCCCTGTGCTGTGCTTCCCAGCCAGGTGAAGTGAGCAGCTCCCGTCCACTGTGACCTGGCGCCACGGATCTGCCTTCGAGCTAGATGACCATGCACTGAAACCTCTGAACACGAGCCAAACTAAACTTCCTCCCTTCACACTGCAGGTGCCAGGAAGAGTTTCCTGGCCAGCACGTTCATAAAGCAGTGGGTCTTTGGATGCTTCCAGGTGTTAAGCAGAAAAATAGTGTTTAGTGATCAAACATGTGTGGGGAAGTGTGGGTTAAAGGTCTCATCTGTGCTTGTTTTAACTGCAGAACGTGAGAAAGTTCTTTGCTGTACTGAGGTACCTGCAACTCTCCAGGAGGTCGATAGAGTCGCTTTACCTACATGCCTGTCGTCCATTATCCTGTGTCTGTGATGCCTGGCCTGGAATGGGCGTTTCTTAGAACATTTTAGAAAACGTCTGGACGCCTTTGTGTTAGCTGCTTCCTATCACTGTAGAAAAGACCTGACATATCAGCTTCATAGGCACAAAGGGTTGGTCTGCCTTGGGTCTCCGAGGTTGTAGTTGGGGCTGCTGCTTTGGCCTATGAAGACCCCAGGGTCATGGCGGGCATGCGCAGTGGAGGAAGGCTCCCAGCCTGAGGGGCTGAGATGCAGAGAGACTGAGAGTGGTGCCACCTTACTGTGACCCGCCTTCTCCTGCGAGGGGAGGGGTCTCCTTCAGCCAGCCCTCAAGGGTTTTGGGGAGACATCCAAGGGCCAGACCTCAGGGAATGCAGACTGAAGCTGCAGTGTGCAGTCTAAGCAGAATTGGGAGTGGCAAAGTGGTTCTGTCCGTAATCCCTGGAGGACCCCCACCACCACATCTTCACCAACACTTGTGTCGTCCCGGCGCCAGCTGTGGGTGTGAAATGCCGCGGTCACTTCAGTTTGTTTTCTTGGTGCCTGCTGATGTCAGTATCTCCTGTGGGCTCGAGAGTCGTCCGTGCGCCCTCCCTGGAGCAGTTTCTTTGGCTCCTTTGCCCTCTTCTTACTTGGTAGGCACACGTCTCTATTATTGAGCTTTCAGAACTCTTCGTATTGTGGGCACAAGTTCTTCATCAGATGCATGATTTGTAATTTTTATCTAATCTGTGGGTTGCCTTTTCATTTTCTTGATAAAATTCTCTGGAAGTAAAATATTTTGAATTTTTGTGAAATTAAATTTTTGAAGTTGTTGTTACGTATGCTTTTAGTATTATGTAAAATAATCCTTTGTCAAATCCAGGGTCATTAGGATTTACTTGGAGTTTATCTTGCAAGACTTGTGTAGTTTTAGCACAGACATTGAGAATGTTGATCCATTGGAGTTAATTTGAATATATGTTGTCTAGTGAGGACTGGGTTTCTTTGTTTTGTGTGCGGCCCTCCATTGTCCCCACCCTTTTTGGAAAGGCCTCTTCCCGCCCCATCACTCTCGGCACTTGTCAGATGGTCCTGTCTTCCCAGAGGTCTGTTTCTGTTACGGTGTTGTGCAGGTCTGTCTTCATGCCAGTGTCAGCCTTCATTAATTTAGCTTCCTAACGAGTTTAAAGCCAAGAAGGATGCGTCTCCCACCTTGTCCTCTCCTGAGGACGAGTTGGACTGTTCACCGGCCCTCGCCATTCTGTATGAGTTTAGGATCGGCTTGTCATTCCCTGCAGAGAAGTCCGCAGGGCGCTCTGGGAGGTGCGGGGCAGCCTTGCCTGTCAACGCTAAGGCGTCTGAGCCGTAATGTGGAATGCTATTCATTTATTTAGATCACGTTATTCTTTGAATAATTTTTAGAGTATTCAGGGTACAAAATTTGCTGCGTTTTATAGATCTGCTCCATCTTCCTTCAGTGGTGTCTTTCTGGAGTTGGTAGGTCTCACTGGGAAGCAGGCTTGTGGAGTCTGCTGTGCTGAGTGGATCGGGATGAGGTAGGTGACATCTCCCACCTGTTCTGCAGAGATCTTCGGTTGGGGGAAGAACCGTGTCCGCATTTCCAACTGAGGCTCTAATTCATCAAGATAGTTCTTCAGAACTCTGAAAGCTGTCAGTGTCATGAGTACATTTGAGACTTCTTCGAGTAAATGCTGCTAAACCTAATTTAACCTAAAGTTAATTGCTGTGTTGTTCAGCACATTGGATTAGATTGGTTATTCTGCATCAACAGTAAGTTAGCAAACTTGAAACAATTGCATCATTAATCTTTGTAAATGTTCTGCTTCCATGTTTGCACACTCTACTTTTTATATCTCTTTGTCTTTAAAAAAAATACAAACTAATGAGACAAGTTACCAAACCATGTAACAAAAGTCTACCAAATGTCTTTAAAGAACTGTAAGGGAAGCAGGATGTGCCCATGTCTATTATATTTCCATCATATATACCAAATTCAGCAAATCATGCTCCATTAGAACTGTAAAAGGTAGAAACATTGTCTGTTGGTTTAGGATCAAGACGGTTAGGAGTGAACTTCTGCATTTCAGAGATACAGGTGACTCCCTTTTCACATCTCATAGGCAGCAGTGGTTGATACTGTGTTTTCTGTGTTACCATAATCAGAGGTCAAATTTTCATTAAGTATTTGAAGGTAGTTGTAATGCTGCTTTATAAATGAGAGGATCGATCACATCTTGGCAACGTAATGTTGATGATGTTTATAATTTATTTACCTGGAATATGCATAGAAAATAAAACAATTATTGATGTTTCTGTAGTGGAATCTATCATTACATAACTCTGTTCGGCAGCACATTCCCAGCCGGCATCCTTGGCTGGACCTGCCTGCCCAGATCGAGGGCCCTGCCTTGTGTGCACATCTCATGTCCACCTTGGCGGAGTAAGGTGAAGACCGAGTTGTGACATTTGAGAAGGCTCAGTGTAAACTGTTTGCAAGTACATTAATTATTAATAAAAGTAAGCTATCGAGCAACAGCAGGTGTTCCAAACACTCAGCTAAAATCGCATTCTTCCTCTGAGACTCAGGAAAGGCGGGCAGTAAATGAAGCATTGAGAAGAAATCCAGCAGTGTAGAAGGGGCCAAGCTCAGGAGACACTGACAGTTGTTGCCCTGTGTCACTGAGGATGCCGGGACACGGTGTACTCACCGAGACCACCAAAGGCTAACTGTGGGAGAAGTGATTTTATTCTTTCTCATTATTTTTGTGCTCCTGACTTTGGCTGCCAAGAAATTTGCACTTATATTATAGCAACTAATAGGAATTTGTATCTGCTAATTTATATTTTAATTATTTTTATTATTTTCCTACTTCATGTATCTTCATTTTTCCCATTTGTCTTTCTTAAAGAAATCCATATGTTTTGTATTATACACAAATAGACAAGTACCAAGATATTTTACAGATTTTTAAGGGTAAAGGTAGCATTCAAATTAAATAATTCTGAGTAGTAAAATACCATTTACCAAAATACATAATCTCAGAATATTATGATAAAGTACAGATATGAACATTATTTTGAAAATAAACTGTCTTTTTCCAAAGAGAGAAATCTAGGTTATGAAGAAATATAGAGCTGAATTGTTGGGAAATATTACAGATATTCCTTTGAAAATTTAATTGTAGACAGTTCAAGCATAAGAATATATGATCTTGTCCTGTGGGACCAAGAACCACAAATAAGTCTGGAGTACATAGGAATTAACTTGGTGGCTGATGTGTGATATCATTAATTTTATGCAATGTCACCATTTGAGGTCTTTTGGGGAATGGCATTAAATAGTGTTAGGTTCTGCAGGACATCTTTTAAAGCTGCAGTAGAGTTAAAAACTGCAGAGATGGTGGGTTTTGGTAAAATGTCCTGTAACACTGATTAGCAGCGTGGTGTGGTGAGGCAGCAGGAGGAGAGAAGGAACAGTTTCTTTAGTTGACCAGCAGCGTCTTATTTTGTGATCTGAGCATGCTCTGTGGAGATTGTGGGTATCCGAACCCCAGTGTGTTATCTGTCTGTGTCATAACTTGCACGCTACCTCAGCTCTGTGGAGAATGTGTAAATGTGTGGGTTTTTTTAAGTAAACGACAGACAGACAGTAACAGTACCATGCCAGGAGGTCTCTGTTTTCTCCAAGTCACCACATCTCACTCTGCATAGACTGCCGTGCTGGGCTGAGTCATGTGCTTCTAAAGAGAAAGGTCTTTGTGTTTTGTGCATGTAACCACAATCCACAAGGCAGCTCTGCTCAACTTCACGTGTAAGCTCGTAAAGATGCAAGTTGAACTACTAGGCAGCTAGTTTAAAAACAACTAAAGAAGATATCATTTATTATGATGAATAATTTTACCTACATTATAGAATCTAAAATAATTTTTATTGAGTACTATAAAAGATATTTAATGCTTATTTTGCTATATTTTTTCTGTCAGTATCAAGGCAAATGCTCTTACTATGCTCGTAAGTCTCTATGATTTTTCTTTTTATACCAAACTTTACAGCTATTTCTAAATAGATCAAAGGAGCTTTGAATGGTTGCAGCTCATCAGTGGGGCTATGAGCTCAGTGTGTCGGTCACTCTTCCAAGGCCCTTGGGAAGGGCTGAGATGGGCCAGTGGTAGCCCCGCAGGGCCTCCTTGGGTCCGAGAGTGAGTCCCAGAGAGTGGGGCTCCATGCATGGAGTTTATAGAGGTTATTGGCAGTTCTTACTGAATGTCTTTATTTTATTTTGGTTGATATTGAAAGAAAAACTGAGGTAGTGTGAGGTACTTCCTAGAAATTCCTCGTATATCTAAGATTGACTTTTAAAAATAATGAAGAAGTCAATGAAGATGCACATGGCTCCTTTGAACAGTGTTGAGGGGGCGTTTCAGCATCCGTGTATGTGTGTGTGTGTGTGTGCGCGCGCACGCACACACACGCAATAGTGAGAGGTCAGGTTCTAGAAAAAGTTTATAATAGAGAAATAGGAAACGTAGAGTTCACAAAATGCTTTGTTTTCCTATAGTATTCTGGGGGCACCGGTTTTACTAATGTAGCGACTGTTCTTACTAGTGGATTATAAAGTATTTTCAGCATGAACCCCGGTTTACGTGAGGCATAACTGCCTTATGTATAGGATAAATGAAAATGTGTTTAGATTTACAGTTACAGTTTCATTTCACACCAATGACCTAATTTCAACTCAATAACCCCAACATTCAAAACATGAAATCTTACTGAAGCCAGTAATTAATTACACTTCAGAGTAAACAGAAATGATTCACCCAGCTTGTGTTTCCTGTCTGATAATGGGTTTTAACTGCCCCAGACACAACAGAGAATGAAGAGCCCTCGGCGTGCCCAAATCATCGCTAGGCTTTGTTCCGAGTACCCCAGGGTCCATCCTGTCTACGTTTGCCTGGAGTTGCAGCGTCTGTACCTAAAATCCTGACAGAAGGTTCCAGTGTGAGTAATAAACGTACTAAAAGAAGGGGGGTGTTGGCTGTGAAGACACAGGTGGAAACTGGAGGCTTCGGGAAGGGGGTACAAACTCACTCTTCTCTCACTGAACCCTGCCTGGACGATGCTGCAGTACGGAATCTGTATTCTCGGTGCCTGGCCCCTAGCAAGCGCCCCAGCCATGCCCGGGCTGGAGGCAGAGTGCAGCAGCAGCTGAGAGAACTCGATGACAACCACGTTCCCCTCTCCCAGAGCTCCAGGGGCCCCTGGCACTTTGCGTTAATACCCGGGCTGGAGGCTTTGTGTTTGTGCCCTCGGCCACTTCACCGTCTGTCCGTAAAGGCTGTTCTCACATAAACCAGACATGTTCTTTACCCACAGGGCCTTTTACCTGTGCCAGCCTCCCGCGAGATCCAAAATTTCCCGGTAGAGCCTAAAAAGCCAGGCCCAGTGACACCAGCAGTGCAGTAGATTCCTCATGCACAGAAAAGGATATTGTTTAAAGCAAACTGTCTTGAAGGAAAATAGAGGAAAGAGCTCATTCCATAGGCAACTCCTAAGAAAGAAAGAGGAAGGGGAGAAGAAGTACTGCTGGACTGAGAAATGGAACACAGCCGTCGTACTAGACCCAAGTGACTATACCTCCTTCAGAGAAGCCCAGCGGGCACCTGTGGAGGACAGGTGATCTGTGCAAACTCACTGCGTGACTCTCTTCTTCTTGATAGATTTCTTGAGTCCAAATCGGCAGAAATCTAAGCTTGGGCAGTGGGTGCTCGTAAAAGAATTGCCTGAGAATTCAGTGCAGGAACTTAGTTCTTTGGCTTGTCTGTTCCTGGACGTGCTTCTCTTTGCTGTGAGAGTTTCGAGTCAGTGCTTGGAAGGTGAATGAAGGTGGAGAGAAGCCCTGCGGTGCTACCTGAGATTGACCTCAGAAGCGTAAGAACGTGACAGGTACACGGTTTCCTGCTGCTAGTGAAACACTGATGCAGGATTAAGACGACCTTAGAAAATAAGCTTACAGGACAAGTGGAGACATTGCAAAGCTGAAGCCTGTTACTGTTGCTGTGTTCAGGACCAGCATAAAAATTGAACCATTTTTCTTTAGATCTCTCTTTGCTTAAACTAAAATTTCTTTCAATATATTATATATTTTTAAGAATTTTATTTGAAGGCATGAGACTCGTGCAGTATGGCTAGAGGATTTTCTCTTTATATTTTTATTGAATTATTTTAAATAATTTTATGATTAAGAAAATGACATACAATCATAGTATAGGGATAATGTTTGAATGAGAAGTTATGATGGTCTGTAGAAGATCGGCCAAAGTCGCTGGCTGCTTTGATGGGACTCGTGTGTGCTTTTAGGGGGAACAGCCATGGGGCCACCCCGTGCAATCCCAGCACTCTGGAGGCTGATGCAGGAAGAGCGCTGCAATTATAAGGGCAGCCTGGGCTAATACGAGCTCAAGACCAGCCAGAAACACAGAAGGAGACTCTGTCTCGAAAAGGGGGAGACTCATCCCTTCCAGCTGTGTCAGCCCTGTAGTCCCTTCGTGGTTGAGTGGGGGCCCTCCCTCATGGCCCCGTCTAACCCCTGCAGATAGGGTCCCACTGCGGAGCGGGCTTTGGTGTGTGAACGTAGGACGGATGCAGCACGTCCTGGCAGCGAGGAGCCGTGCATGGGGGCGGGGCGCGGTGCACAGCTGCTCTCCACGCCCCGCCCCTTCGCTACTCTGCCCCTTTCCCCTGACCCGCACCTCTGGCCTTCTCGACTCTCCAGCACCAGTTCTCATCTTTGCTAAGCTCCTGTCTTCTTGTGCACTGTCCTTGACCCTGAAGTGTCAGTTCCTATGTGGTGCCCTCGCTTGTCGCCACTGCTCACACTCTCCCACATCTGGTCTCTGGCTGTCTTTAAACATCTGCAGAGTTAAACATTTCCACTTGCTGTCTCGTGGCTCCCTCAAGCCCAGCTGGCCTCGGGCTGACTTTGCTGAGCCCCTTTGAATCTTTGTTTCTGATCATCCTTGACACTACTCCCTGCACTGCTGTAGTCACCGGAAATAAAAGCCTGTCCCCTCTTTACCCACTAACACCCTCAGTGCAGTTAGTCTCTGTGTTGCATAATTTCTACCTCAGCAGTCTCTCTCCGATCCCTCCCTTTCTCTTCTCATTAGTTCTTTCTGCAGTTTGCTGTAATGCTACAGTAAGTACCCTGAAATTCTCTTCTTTCAGATATTTCCTTTTCCACTACAGCTTTCATGCATGTTATTTTCTCTCTAAAGTTTCACTCTCTTCTTTGGAAATCTTCATTTTAGTCCCATGGCTACCAGATGAATTCCAGACCCCGCAGAGCAGCACTGCACCCGTGGCGTGTGCGTCCCGGCCGTGGCCGTCTGCCTACTGCTCTTTGGCCTCCCCACCCCGTGGTGCCGGCACCCGAAGTGCCTCCTCCTCCTCGCTGCCACTGTCCAAACCCTAACTGCTTTCACCTGAAGTGTAGTCACCTCCACGAGGATCTTCCCTATTTCCTTCTCCTCAACTAGAGATCTTCGTCTTGTGCCTGCCAGGCAGGCACCATGCCTCAGAGCTAGATCCCTGGCGCTGTTGCAGTTTCTCAAGCAGAGCCTGAGAAGTTGGTGTGCACCGAAGAGCTAATTTTTAGTTAAAAGAGAAAAAAGTGAGTTGCCTGCTTAATAATGACTTGAAGAACCATAAATGGCCAGACCTTTCCTACTGTAGTGTGGCTGTTTGCCGGGGAACCAAAAATGAAAAACGCTTCAAAAGAAAGAGAGAAAAGAAAAGAGCTCATCAGTCCGTCCGTCTTCCTGGGTGAGGGGTCACAGGCCTGCCCCCTCTGTTATCTCCTGCTGGGCACTGGGCACTGGGCACGGAGTCTGTTACTTTTCTCAAGCACCCAAAACGTTCATTTCCCAGAAGATCCAAGCCTCAGCTCTGCAGAGTGCTGGCTACATAGGCACACACAGTGAGGCCTCATAGCTAGAGAATCTTCAGAATAAATTCCAGATGTGTGGGTACACATTTGAAATGCATATATCTATGTATTTAGCATTACATTCTAGATATGTGCATACAGACTCACACGATATTCCGCCAGCTGCGGAATAACAGCTTCAAAATTGTAAATCGGTGTTTGTTGTTACTCCTAAATGACAAGATGAGCGAAGGTCTACTCTGAGTCTCTGAAGACAAACAGAGATTATTACAGACGCTGCCTGCACTGGAGGGGTAAGTTCGTTGTTGAGGGCAGTGCAGTATCTCCCGGGTGACTGATTATTCAGTCCTCAGTGGTGCGCACTCATGCACCGTTTACCCTCAGCTCTGAGACTCACTGCACAGATGGTCACGTGTGAGCTGTTCCTGCACTTGCTGAGGTGGATCCATTGCTTGATGTGGCCAGAGACACAGGACACACAATAAACAAGGCCGCTGCCAGTGCGACACTGTGCTGGTTGTAGTAAGTAGGCGTGCACTGGGACAGAAGAGGACAGCGAAGACGTGGTCCTTGTCCTTCGCAAGCATCGTGTGCTGTGCAGAATGGCAGCTGCCGAGCTTTTGTGTGGCAGCAGCACAGTGGGCTTTCCGCCGGCTCCCCACGAAGGCAGGGGGATGCCTGGTGTCACTGGCTTCCTGCCTTCTCTGTGTCACAGGTGCCAGGAGTTCTTTAGCTCCAGTGTGCTTCTGTGGAACCCACGTCTGCTGTTGACTGCAGTGTTGTGATGCAGCTTAACTGTGTTTTGAAAATGCCTGCTTGGCAACGCTGAATACAGTGCTGTCCTGAATCCCGTGATATTCAGAACAAGCTCTAAAGACAGCCTGACCAATAGCTTCTGTGACTAAGAAATTCCACTATACGAAAGCACAGTGATGTTTTTGATAGGAAAATTCTGATATGTATATTCTGGATTTTGTAGGAATATATTATTATTTGAGTAATGACACCTTTGTCTTTGTAACATGATTCATGGTGTTTGCTAAAATTTGATTTCCATCATCGGTGCCTGAGTTCCTTTCCCCTGCATCCCCTCCAGCAGTTTTCTGTCATCCTTTGCTTGCAGATGCGAAGTGAAATCTCATGGCTGTTTTAATTTGCCTTTCGCTAGGGTCAGTGGTGCTGGGCTCCTTTTCATGTACCTGCTAGCCACCTGTGTGTCTTCTTTTGGGCAGTGCCCACATTGGGTTAGTTGCTGTTGAGTTGTTTGAGTTCCCTACATCGTTTAGATCTTAGCCCTTTATCAAATGTGTGGTTTGCAGATATTTCTTCCATTCCCTGGTTTGTATCTTCACCCTACTGGCTGTTTGTTGTTGTTGCTGTCGCTCTGCTGAAGCTGTTCAGTTTGGTATAATTCCATTTGTCTATTTTTGCTTTGTCCTATGCTTTTCAGGTCATATCCTGCCATAGCCCAGACCCGTGTCCTGAAGCCTTGGCCTGTGTTTCTTTCTAGTTGCTTTACAGCTTACACTGAAGTCCTTCAACCCATTACAAGTTGTTTTTCTGTGTGGTTTTCTCCATGCTGCCCGTGGGTTTCCTAACACATGTATTAAAGGGACTGATCCTTCCTCATCACTGTGGTAGGCCATGGGAATTATGTCCGTATCATGTGGCTCATACGTGGAATCTCATGGCGTGGCTCTCGCAGAGGTCGAGGACAGTGGCCACAAGGGACTTGGTGGATGGAGTGTTGAGGACAGAACGAGGACTTGTTGATAAAAGACGCAAAGTTTCAGATAGACTGGAAGAGAGCTGCTCATCAAGGTGACTGTTGGCAACAACAGTGTATTATGTACTTCAAAATGAGTAAGTAAATTTCAGCTGTCTCACTGTAGAAATTATAAGTGAGGTAAGAGATGTGTTGACAAGCTTTGTACATATTAACTCACATCGTACATATCTAGTGAAATATAACATTTTATCTCTTATGTATGTAATTATAATTTCTCAATCAGAAATATTAATATTTTAAACTGCAGATATATATTGAAATAAAGTTTACATTCTAGCATAAGAATAATTTAGAAAATAATTTTAAGAACATAAATAAACATATGTGCTTTTTCCTAAATATACATTTAGTTTTCTAGGAATTTTCTGAAAGTTTTAAATTGTGGTAGAATTCAGTGCTTTCCCAACTAGTTCAGTAACAATTCTTAAGGTTTCTGTACTTTGCCAAGATCGTTATAGAATTCTCAAAATATTTTCAAGATAAATTTTAATTCACTTTGATTCAACATATGTCAACAATAGTATCTAGTTAAAAGAGATTGCTCTGTTGAGGGCGATAAACAGTTCAGTATCATGGCCCTAAATGACACAGAGACATTTAGAGTTGCATTATTATGTTTCTATTATATTTAATTAAGTAGCTAGACAATTTCCGTTAATTTTAATGTATTCAGGGTCTAAATAACTGAACAGTCAGGTTGTGAGAGTAAAGAGCATGTGTTTATTTTTGCTGGGGCTCCTGCCAAGGAAGCCCTGGAAGATGGGGTCAGCATATCTGCTCACTGCTGAACTGAATAAGTTGCAATTGTGTTTTATAAACCTCTTTAAATATCAAGAAATAGAATTTGTAAATAATTATGTAGAATACTAATGAATACAAATCAATTCCAAAGAGCCATCCTTTGCAGTAATAGTAGTAGATGACTCACTTAGATCTAACATAGAGCTGGTATTTTAATTTTAAAATATTTTCTTTAAAGGAATAATGAGGTCAGATTCAGACTGTTGGTGAGAAGAGCTTCCTTACTGAAGTTTATTTGGATAAAAAAATTATTCTTCAGAGCAAGCAGGGAGCTAGGCCCTTGTCACTGTGGTAGGCCATAGGAATTAGAATACAGATTTATCTGACCTAAAAACTGAAAGATATTTACAGTAGTAATTATCCATTAATATAAATGAAGGTAAAATTTTGTTTTTTACCAGACACAAATTAATTTCAGGAACAAAAAGTATATGATATATGATTTTAATACCAAAAAATTCATTATAAAATTGTTTGTGGTGCTTGGGGTGGAACCAGGACTTCACGTATGAGAAGCGGACCTTCGCTGCTGCCTCGCGCTGCTCCGTGCCTGCTGGGCCAGCTCCTTACAGTCAGTCGCATCAGGCCCACGAGCACCTCACAGCCCAGTTTTAGACCCCTTGAAACGCCACAGGAACTTTCAGCGCTGAGAGCCATGTGGGGCCGTACAAAACAAGTTGGATTTTCAGCACGAGTAGTAAAGGTAGGCTTTTGTGTGACTCAACACCGTGCTTTTGGTTTTGGTTACACCCAGTGAAATAATTGAAGTAGTTATAGGAAACAACTCCGACGCATTCCCAGTGAGATTTTGCTCTGGCTGCCATAGGCAGAGAACAGCTGTGGGTCTTTCTCGGTGGAGTGAGGGAGGAGAGAGGCAAGGCGACCAGCCAGGATGTTTTAGGCAGAGTCCTGAGCTTGCAAAGTAGCTCTGCGTCAGTATGACAGTAGTTGACACAGAGGGCCTTGCCCTGCTGGTCCAGCCACGAAAACACTGCATGAAACACAGCAAAGTAATCTGGGGACATAACTTTGTCCCAAATATATTTGGACATTTGAATAAGATAAAACTTTAATTGGTGATTCCTATCTGGACTTATGTTAAAATAAACAAATAGAGTGTTCAGTAGCTCATATGCAAATCTCACTGCGCGCAGTCTTAAGGAGAATTCAGAGCTTCTGTAATTTGGGGTACATTTTAATAGTCTCTTTATTCACCTGGTGGTGATAGTGTGATGTAAACTAGGTGATGACCACTTGGCCCCGAAAGTAGAACTAGCTCTGGCATGCGAGGGCTGCTCTGTCCAGCTTGGTCTCTTCTTGGCCCTGCTGTGATGTTAGCTCGCCGGCTTGTGTGGGGCCTTTTCTGCTCAGAGGAGTTATTTGCTCTGAAGCTTATGTTCAATTGCTGTGGACAAAGTAATGAAATTTGAATATATTAAGAATATATGTGCTTCCATAGTTCTCCTAAAGAGGTAAAGTGCAAAATGCCCGACTGAAACAGCAGTTGCAGCCTCTCCCTGTACAATGCCCGATGTTAGTTTCTCCAGAGAGTCTTTAGCCAGCCGTGTCCTTTTGTAGGGGTGGAGCAGCTCGAGAGTACCCCCGCAGAGCCTCGCTGTCCCAGAAGTGCCCGCGCTGTCCTGCGGACGCTGGCTAGTGGGTCTGTAGTTCACTCATAACAGTGCCCAGCATTTCACAAATTGATTAAGGATGTTTGAAAAGAAAATCTCTTGAAGTTAAATCCATTCCACGGTTTATTTTCACACTAACCCAGCCTGAGGTTAGCCTTGCTCCGGCAGCAACAGCCCGACCAGAGTGGGAGACTGCGCAGCCAGTGGCCGCGGAGCTCCTGGGATCTGGGGACGGAGCCTGGTGTGGACCTGGGCTGAGACACTGAGTAGACCTGTGAGTCCTTGTGGTGAGGAGAGCAGTTCGGGAGGTTTGTTAGCAGCCCGGGCCACAGACCTTTCCCCCGTCATAGTGATGCTACAATTTGCTCTGTGCCTACTGGGGAAGGAAATCTTTTTTCCCTTTTGCACCGCTTTCTTCTCCTTCCTCCCTCTTAGAACCCCCACTTCTAGATTCAGAACACAAGCTGATAGCGTACAAAACAACCTGAAGACTTTTGACTTGAATGCTTGCCAGAAATAGCCTAGGAAATGAGTCACATCTTGATTTACCTAATTTTTTTGTAAAATGTTTGCTGTGAACAACCAACACCTAAAAGAACTTCCACAATGAAAGTCTTGGTGTTTGTGTGGGTGTGGATGGGGTGAGTGTTCACACAGTAGCCTGCCTTGCTGTCTGTATAATTCGTGTTCTGAGCTTAGCGATCAGGAGACAACTGTCCCAGGGTTCCCAGCCCACCTGTGTTCGAATCGTTGGAACTGATGTAGTTAAAATGCAAGTTTCTGTGAGTCTTGATTAAGTCTGAAGCAGTATTAGCTTCCCATATGACCCTCAGGCAGGCTAACCTCTGAAAACTGCTGATGTACATTCTGAAGAAGAAAACAGAGTTAGTAATCTGCCATTTAAATACAAAATCTTATCCCGATCATGACTTACTGAGTTTCCGTGGAAATTTTATCAAAGACCAAGAGGAAGGATTATTAAAATATTTTATTCTTGTGTTTGAAAACCATATTAGTGCATTATATTGAAAAATGGAAAGAGATACTAACTTTTGCCTGGTCTAAATTCTTGATAATGTAAATTCTTGTCTCTGAAACTCAAAAACTAAATATGACTGAGGTTCTGCTCAGTACTGTGTTGGTTACACTTAAAGGGAGATGAGTTGTCTCTCTCTCTGCAGATATCTACCATGGGACACGTCGCCTAGGTCAGTTTGGGAGGAAAAAACCATTAAAGTATGCACTCAAAGTAATATAAAAATGGTAATGTCAATAATAATGTCATTTATAGAATGGACACTCACTGTTACCATGCTCTGTGTCTTGAGCTTTGTGTTCACTGTTAAATGGGATTACCCTCAGCAGTGCTACTATCTCCCATTTACAGAAGACACTGAGGTCTAGAGAGGGCCAGAAACTGCGCTGGCTTTTGAGCCAGGAAGTTGAGGAGAGACGTAGACCCGGAGCTGTGCGACTCCAGCAGTCACACTGCCCCCATCTCTGCCACCCCCAAGTGCGGCTCTGGCCAGGCATCTGGACGAGGCCCCGCGGAGTGAGGAGGACGGTCCCAAGCTGCGTAAGGAGAGGCCCCGGAGACGCAGGCCGGGCTTCCTGCTGCAGGAAGACAGCACAGAGCTCTCGGAGCTGAGGGGAAGAAGAGAGAAGTTACACAAATTCAATTTAGAGGAGGACCAAGGACAGGGCGAGCGGAAGATCAGCTGTTAGAGGCCAGTTAGTGGGACGCAGACAGTCAACCGGCCGTGTCTCCTCCGGGGTGAGGCTCCAGGCCGGCCTGTCCTGCTCTCCTGGAAGACCAGGGTCTCTGTCCAGCTGTACTGCTGCACCCCGCGGCTGACAGAAGGGACATGAAAAGTGAATTTAAAAGTGAGCTGAACAGTGGAAATTCAGCCAAGAGTATTTCTTATGGCTACGTAGGCGAAGTCAAACACTAATCTAGCCCTGCGGTTCTGCGCTTACCTCCACCCTTGTCTCTCCGCCCAGGGCGTAAGGAGGGACCTGTCTACCGCGCCTGTGTCCTGCACTCTGCAGGAGACAGGTGTCCCCTTAGGGTCAGGCAACAACTGTTGCTGTGATTATGGTGCTGCTCTGAAGAGTTCCAGCCAGAGATGTGACACATTTCATGAGACCTTGGAAAATTGTCTTGGAGGAATCAGCTGGCATTTCTTAATCTCTGCACCAAAATGTGAGAAGAAAGGAAAAAAGGTCTGTTTAAAATTCAAATACACTTTCTGCGAAGGATACCAGGATGATGTAACAGGAATCGTGATCCACAAAGGTAATAGAACATGGATACCACAGGGAAAGTTCCTCAGACAGAAAAAAATGAAGAAAACCTAAAGTTTGATCATGGAGAAGCAAAGAACTTAGAGATAAAATCAAAAGCTGGAGAGATGACATTTGGAGCTGAAATATCAGGAATCTTCTTCATTATAAACAGGTCTTAGGATAAGAAAAAAATAGGAGAAAGAGGCCATATGAAAAAGCACTTTGTAGGTGGATCTGAAATTCCACAAACTTGGGGAAGGAAGTTACACAAGGCACTTAAGTGAATCTGAGAAAAAAAAGAAATTACGTGATGTTCAGATTTAGTACCGTCAAGAATGTGAGACACTGTCTTTGAAATGCATCATAAATTGTTACAGAAGCGAAATGGAGTCAGCAAAAAGCTTTAATTACCTGGACCTTGGTCCATGACCTTTTGATAATTAGTCTAAGGACTGTAACATGCGCACTAGGACAGCAGTGAAGGACGCCCGGCTCTGAGTAGCCTTGAGAAGGAAGCTCCAGCAGGCAGAGTTGGTTACTTCCGATTCTGTGATCTGCACTTGCACATTTCTTGTAACACTCAGCACAGGGGTGGGTGGGTGTCTGCTCCCTGGTCCTGCTGTCTGTGAGCTGATAACAGACAGACGTCCCGTGGGTCTGGTCTCAGGACTTGGGCTGCCAGGACTCATACTGTTACCAACGAGTACATCTGCAGGAGCAGGTTCCGGTGCAGGAGGGAGGGCAGCGGGCGAGTGTCCGAGGCCTCCCGAGCGTCACCTGCTGGCTGACACGACGCTGCCTGTCGCCTCCCAGCTGCCTTGCTGCGTGTGCCATCTCCTCGGTGTAGCTTGCTTTTTGCTGACTTCGCTTCTCCCGGCTGGGATGTAAACGAGGGATAGAGCTCTCTGTTTTGGATGTTAACGTCCTGAGGTACCTGACACAGTAGACGCTCCAGTTTGTGTTACATAAACGAAAGACCATCTCACAGAGGAGAGACTCATCTTCTTACATGTGTATCTGAAAGGCAAAAGCAAGAAGTTACAGTTGATACAGACTGACTCAACAATTAGACTTGCGAGTAGGAAAAGCTTAAATACCCAACTCTCAAACATGATAAAAATGAAATAGATCCTAAGTCTTAAGGGGAGAGGAAGGATTTATGAGAAACCTTGTAAGCTGAGCAGGGCGCTTCTCATTCCTATTTCCTTTTAAACCCCAAAGAAAGAAAGAGAAATAGAGGGACACATAGTGGAAGATGCAGGTGGGCTGTGAAGGGGTGGGTGTGCAGCTGCTAAGTACAGTAGCAGAAAGACCTGCAGAACTTCAGTACACACACACACACACACACACACACACACACACACAGCTTTCGCTCTCTGGAAAATAGAAGACTGTGAAAACAAGTAATAGCTGTGTTTTAAATACTTGACTTCCCTGTGGAAGAAGGTCTCTGTAAAATTATACAAGGAACAACAAAAGCCAGTGTGCAAAGCTGACAGGGAAGGTGCTTTTATATATCATTATTAATGTACTAATGAAATCTGCAATTCTTCATCTCTGAAAATGTCCAGGAAGGGTTTGCAGATAGAAATACTGCGGAAAACGGCTTGTACCTGTTACAGCCTTCCGTGACTTGCAGTTTCTTTGGGTTCTATAGTTAGAGATTGTCTTCAGGGAAAATTAAAATGGATTCTTTGAAAGGATATTTACACAAAGGATTTTTCCCTTTCCCAGTCGCCATTAACACATACCTTTTTTAAAAAAAATATCACTAGAACCCACTTGGTAATGCCGTGAATCCACACAGAGCGTAGAACGCTCCCTTGGCTCCGCGTCTCCGGGTCTCTGGGCCCCCGGGGCCTGTCCCCGGTCTCAGCACGCCGCACGCTGCCCCTTTCCTTTGCCAGCCTGAGCTCTGCTCCTCTTGTTGAAATGATCGATCAAGGACAGTGCTCCAGGTACTATGAGCTGCAGAGGCGTCTCCTGATGCTCCACGTAACACACAGGCTGTGCTCAGTGATACAGGGGCAGACGCAGCTCTGCACACACATTCTTTAGCCTGGGAGTCAAGTGGCTGTAATCAGATGTTGCTGAGACAAAACTGCTGTTCAGTTTTAAAGCTTAAGAAATGTGTCCTCTGTACGTCTGATATTACGGTACTTGGATCGAAGAACTAAGTCTTAGGGAAATTCAAAACAAGACACACTTCAAAAATCCTATTTCGTTTTATTCCATTAGCTGAGCACAGTTTCATGTCTCTCGTGTGTTGTGCACTGGGTAGAAAGAAAAGTGGGACGTGAAGAAAGCCGTCATTGTTGGAGTGTAGTTATTATAGTTGCATAGGGGCAAGAAGAGAATAAAACATACGTAAATGCTTTTGTTAATACGCCTTTGGAATGATATTGAAGAAAAGGAACAGGAGAGAATAAAAGCAGCCTCCTGCTTGAGATGAGATTGCCGGAAGAGCCTTTTGTGCCGGTCCTGAGGCGCGAGGAAGCCCATCACCGAGGGCCCTAAAGCACAGCGGGTTGGCCTGTTGGAGGGACGGGGCGGCTCGCTTCATCCTGGTGACTGGAAGTGTGGGAGGGGTACATGTGGGAGCAGCGAAGGCCCCAGGCGCCCCTGCGCTCGGGCTCCGTCCTCATGGCTGCGCGAAGAGTAGGAGAGTGCTGGGAGGGCAGCAATGTGGCCAGAATACAGACCTTCCAGAGCAGCCTGGCTCCTCACGAGAATGTCTTGGAGGCAAGAGGACCAGAGTCTTGGAGAAGGCTTAAGAGAAACGCGTAGTGATGAGATCCGCTCTAGAAGCTGGTGCTGCTGGACGCATCTGGTGTGTGGCACAGGGAGGTGAAGGCGGGGAGCACGAAGTCCGGAGTTCTGCTCAAAGGAACTATGTGGTCACTGCCGTCAAACGTTAAAAAGGAAAAATGGCAGAGAAGCAGGTTGTCCTTCCTTTGGGAAAGAAGTCAAGAGAGTCGACGGAAGGACTGTGAGATGGCCCAGCGGTGAGCAGACATCAGCCCTGACACAGCCGCGCGGTGCGGCGCTGACCACTGGCAGGCGCGGATGTGGGCTTAGAGCTCGGAATAAAGTGGGGGAGATGAGCACGAAGTTAGCAGAGGAGGTGACAGAAGCCAGCGTGTTCGGAGAAGACTCCAGAGAGGCTGAAGAAACAAGAGTGCGAGAAGCCGCGATTTCTGGGTTGGAGCGGCCGCCTGTGCAGACCTCTGACAGCCACAGGGACAGAGACCAAGAAGTCCTTGTGGGCGCGGCAGCAGCTGCCACTTTAGGGCTTTTAAAGAGCAGTTGCAGTTTAATTTCTTACAGTTTCTCTGGTTGTTTCTTTTCTGAGTCATTTTATGCCCCTGACTCCTTTTTATGATGTCAGACCAGCGTTCTTCTAGACACTCTCTGGTTCCTTTTCCTGTAGCGCCCAATGATCTTACAAGTACAGCATTATCAAAGTCCAAACAAGGATCGTTGGGCTATTTTATTTTGCGTTAATGCTGGTGTCTTAAATGCTTTTAAGCTCCATCTAGAAAGTTCCAAATTCATGCTGGTCCATTATTGTCTATTTTTAAGCACATAGGATTACTTGGTCTGTTTTTTAGGTGTTCTATTTTTATCAACTCCAATAATTATTAATGATTGAAAGTAACACATTGTACCAACATCAGTTAATTAGTAAGTGTTCTACTAGTTCCGCTGCTTCGCATTGTGCCTGAGCATGGTGGTAGTCCATAAATATTTAATATTGCTTGATAATGGATCATTGAATGGCCAATAAGTTCTATTAAATTAGTGATTAACTGTTTATTCAACATTTTCAAGTGACTGCTTTTTAATGAAACTGTATTTGTTAGCACCTTACGTACATTTTTGTAAAAAAAGATTGTTCATTATGCAGACATGCAGGACGCGTTTCAGTTCACACTTTAACCATCTAAACTTCCCTGCTGTTTCCCACTGATGGGTGTGCAGTTTTTATCTTCATACTTCAGCACGTGTGAATGGGGACCAGTACATACTCACATGTAGCTATTTTTAGAGATGACCATATTGGTATTTTAAAAATACTTGAGAGACATCACCAAATGAAACATAATTATGAATTAGATGTTACCTAAACCCTTTAAAGTTAAACCAGAGGATATGCACAGTGTAGGAACCAGCACAAATTTTTTTTTTTTTTTAGGTTTTTTGAGACAGGGTCTCGCTTTGTGATTCAGGCTGGCCCTGAGCTCAGCCTCCAACTCACATCACAATCCTCCTGCCTCTGCCTCCCGAGTGCTGGGATTACAGGCGTGAGCCACTACGCCCGGCACTGTGGTACGTGGTACTGGTTGCTGCTGGGTGTGGGTCTCCACACCCAGTATTGTTATGTGGTTACCGGGGAATCGAACCCGGGTCCTTGCGCTTGCAAGACAGGCGCCGGAACCACTGAGCTAACTCCCCGGCCCACCAGCACAAATTTTATAGGAACTCTTCTGTTACACTACCGCTGGTTGACTGACCATCGACCACTGTCTCCTTGGGGTCTTCAGCCTTGTGCATGTCTCTGCGTGGTCACCCTCAGTATCCGCCTGAGCTTGGTCCAGAGTGTCCCCACCAGAGTGCGCCCCTCACAGCCTCACGTTCCTGATATAGAACAGGGTAGTATTTGCATGTAGCCCACACACGTCTTCCTATACGCTTTAAACTGTCTCTAGATTATTTATAATTCCTGGTGCCGTGGGAAGAATTCTGTAAGTAGTTGTTAGGGAACAGTGACAAGAAAAGCAATCTGCACAATGTTCAATACAGACGGAAATCTTCCTGAATATTTTTAATCTGTAGTGACGTGAATCCACAGATACAGAATGTTGGAGACTAGTGACTGTACTTGTATGTGCATATTCATGTGTGTTTACATAGTGCACACAGAACACTAGAAACTAATAGTTGAGATTGTTATAGAAATGCCTTTAGATTGATAAGATTCCCATGGGGTCATGTAGAGCCCAATTTTATTTCGTATTTTTCTTGATGGACTCAACCATGGAAAATAGTCTTTCTCATCCATGAAAATGTGTATTATGAACATTTTAAAGAAGAACTTAAAATATAGGGGGATGTTCTTTTGTGTAAAAGTATCGTTCATGCACAAAGTTCAGTGCCAGAGATCTATGTAAGAGGTGTGACTGAGTCAGCCCCAAATTGTAACGGGAGCGCAGTAATTACCACAGTGAGGTTGAGAGTAGAGCCGGGAGGAGCTGTGGGCAGAGGTGGGACCCGGTTGTGCCCGGGCGGGGCACGGGGCCCTTCCGCTGGCTGCACACTCCACTCTGGCCCCATCAGTTTTGTCCACTTTGCCATGTCTAGTCTTGGGACAAGTACCTGCCAAGTATCTATAAAAGACATAAAACTTATGCTTTGTCAGCTAATCTTATTTTTTCATAATTGATGTTAAGAATAAAACTGAAGACTTTTAGTAAACACAATTAGAAATAGTACAGTTAATCTTTTATTCATTATTTTTTAAATTGCAGTTACCTTGAATGACGATAAAACATGTAACAACTACATTTCTTAAAAAGACTGTATTTAGGGTGGTATATAGCTCAGTGGTTGAATTTTTAGCTACCATGCTCAGTGCCCTGAGTTCCATCTCAGTGTGAGGGGAAGAAAAAAAAGGAACACTGTTTTAAAAAGTGCTTTCCAATGTCTGTTTAGATAAAATACAAGATTTCTTGCGATACAGATTATTTTTATCTTGTCCAGCCTAATGTTAAGACAGTGCTAGGTATCATTAGAAGTAAGTCCTAAGTAGCAGAAGAAAAACTTAGTCATAATTCTGACAAATTATGGCTAGATAAGTAAACTTTTTTAGAAAAAATCTTTTGTATGTGAGTGGGTAGTTACTCCAGGGTTTTTACTTGCTCAGCCCATGCCCAGGACGTGAGACGTCCCAGGATGCTTTTTCATCCTTTACCTGCCATCTCTTGACTCCTCTCCTTTGAGGATGATCCCCCCAGCTGTCTCATCCCTCCTTCCCCCTTGCTCTCTCCCTCTCTCTCTCTCTGTCTCCTTCCTATCTGTTTTTTACTTTGCTTTCTGAGTTTCTCATATATGAGAAATATTGAGATATTTAAGTTTGTGCATCTGATACAATCAAGGGTAGACTGGAGTCATTTAAAGGAAAATGGATGCATCTCGAGGTCACGTTAGGTGACATATTGCCCATCTTGTAAATGATTAACCCTCAAGAGTTTGAGTCTCCCTACCATCCAAAACAAACCTGACAAATGACTCAAACTGCCTGCGGTCCTTCGAAGATAACCCACATTCTGTGCCCACTGGTCCCAAAGTGAAATCACTTTCCCAGAGAGGCACTTTCTTCTCTGATGAAAACTCTACTGCAAACGTGCACACACACAAACACCTTAATAAAGAAAAGCATGGCTTCTTTACCCCAGAGGCAGTGCGCACTGCTTCCCGATCCCAGCGTGACCCGCCAGTGCACGCTGGGGAAGCGACCTGAGCACTCGTGGGTGTTAGCGCCTTGTGCCTGAGCAGAGCTCAGAAGTTGGCCTCAGTGTCCTACGTGACCTGAGAAATGCAGTGGCCTGAGAAAGGCAGCGTCTCTCCTGGAGGAGACCGTTCTCTCCGCACTGTGCAGGCCATGGAGCCCGCCCAGCTGAGACCAGGCTGGTGGGCCACACTCACCTATGTCCCTTCACCTAGAAAGTCGTTAACTCCGTTCTGCCTTGTCTGTAATTCCTCTCCGCCCTTCAAGCGTCAGGTCAAACTCCCTCAGAAAAGTCCTCTCTCGACGTTCTCTGACTTCCTCAAACTCCCATCTAATTCAGTCCCCACCCTGAGGACACTTTGAGGCTTTCCTTGATGGTGCTTAGGGTAATTACGACTTCATTTCTCAGTGATTATTTCACAGTGTTCGTTGCTCCTTATGTTGATCACTTTGTGGAAAAAAGGAACTTTTCCCATTGGTTCATTACTTTCTTCTCAGACTTAAAACACCTGGGAAAATATGGATTTATTAATAGGAATTAATTAACAATGGTTATATTTGGGGTGTGTGTGTGTGTGTGTGTGTGTGTGTGTGTGTGTGTGTGTGTTTTGAGACAGGGTCTTGCTATGTAGTTCAGGCTGGCCCTGAGCTCACTATGTAGCCCAGGCGAGCCTCGAACTCACAGCGATCCGCCTGCCTCTGCCTCTGCCTCCGGAGTGCTGGGATTACAGGTGTGTGCCACCACACACAGCTTTGTGTTGTGTGGTTACTAGGGATCAAACTGGGACCTTGCACTTGCAAGGCAGATGCTGGAACCACTGAGCTAAATCCCCAGCCCATGATCTTATTTGTTGAACAGATAGAAGGAGGTATGTGGATGGATGGGTGGGCAGACAGATGGACAAACTCTTACACGAATGATTCACAGCACGTACAAGGGCTTTCAGGGCTTGCCGATTTGGTTGTAAGTTACAGATCACAGAGCAGCATCTTCTCGAGTTGTTATGAGATACGGGAAGGAGTACAGGGTGTGGGACGCTGCTCTTTGGCAAGCTGTGCTGCCCGCAGAGGAATCCAAATGCAAGCCCTGTTCCACGGAAGCTTCGACATACCCCCTAATTGGAAAACATACTGACTTCCGCTCTTCGGAATTGCTTGTTGCTGTTAGAGTTCCTGCATTACACCGCAAGCCCACCTGCTGTGACGGCTTTCCCTGGGTAACAGTCCTCTGTCTTGTTAGAGCCGAGATACCCACCTTATTGTCAAAGTATAAATGACACAGACTGCACGGAATCCACTTGAATTGAATTTTAGGAGGAAATGTGTTTACGCTGTACATCCTTTTCTGCTAGGAAGTTTGGTGTCAACAAGACTAACAAATTGTTCCTGAAAGACCGTAAGGTGGAGCTCCCAAACGGGCGTCATCTGGGGAGGCGGCGCCGGTCTGCTTCCGAAGTCGGCACTCTGCGCGTCTTCAGCCCTCTCCCCAGCGTTCTGAGCTAGGCGTAGAAGACCCTTCAGGCCGCGGTTAGACTCAGGCAGGTGACGCTCCACCCGGGTCTGTATAGCGGGGCTGCTCTGTTGGGCTCTTTTCTTCCAGTATGCTACATAAAATCCTGTAATTTTTAAAATTTGGACAGAACCGTCATTCTTCACTGCTGTGCCTCTGTAACAACTTGAGATGACTCCGTTACAAGTCTGTGTCATTGTATGTAAGGAGAAATAATGAAAAGATCTGCAAGTTAAGTAAAATATCTATGAGAAGTATTAACTTTTTATTTCCTTGTCAGTGTGGTTTCAGGCTGTGTGAATGGGTGATCAAGGTCTTTGCTGCCACATGTATTGAAGTGAATACGTGAAGCTTAGCCATTAAAGAAAAAGTACAAGTAGGAACTAGATTTATTTGTGATGAAGAACATCTCTCTATTTTCCCTGAATACCTAATAGTACTCTAGTCATAGTGGTTTAAGAATTAAATGAAACACAAATAAGACAAAATTGAATGTGCATGCTTTTTATGGATACTGCATAATGTTAACATTTGTATGACTTGGGGAAATTTTAAATTTCCCCGGATATTTGTCCAGAATGACTATACTCCAAAATCTCAGGACACTACTGAGTTCTTAATGAGAGCTTGTGAGGTAACTCCAGAGGAATAATAATAATAGAAAAAATCGTTTGTTTCTTTTCTCGAGCAGTCTGAGGCTGTTCTTCCTATGTCACCATGCAAACTCTGTAGCTGGAACACGGGAACGCATGTTGGCTTCGTCCGCGTTTCCCTCCACAAGGCAGCCAGAGACACTGACACTCCTCTTCAAGGCCGGTCATGGAAACTGCCATCGCCCCCCCTCAGAGCTGGCTGAGGAGTTCCCTGCTGCCTGACACAGCAGAGGGCGAGAGCTCCCGGAGAAGGTCCCGGCCCACACCTGGGAGGGGGAGCACAGCACTGCCCGTGGAGGCGCCGCTGCTCCCTGCTGGCCAGCCGTGTCTGCTTTGTCCATCACGCTTGCTGTGCCGGGACGGACCCTGGCGTGGCTCCTTCTCCTCTGCCTGTGTCTCCAGCTGCCCCCTTTGCAGTAGGCCAGCAGCTCATTGTCCGGGTGAGCACCCGCTCTAGCAGTCAGCTGAATCTACAGCAGGGCTGTGGGCACCGCATACTCTTCCAGCCGGAAACAGCAAAACAGCCTGTGGCCTCTGAAGGGGGGCTGGGGCTCATAGGCTCTGACCCGTCTCCCGAGTGTAAGAGACCTTCGGCCGGAGGTCACCCTGCTGCGTCTGCCACCGCAAAGCTGCATCTGCCACCACAAGGCTGCGTCTGCCACCGCAAAGCTGCATGCTGGCTTGTGGAGAAGCCCCACACGGATTGGCGCCGGGCAGAGCCTGAGTGTTCAGTGGAGACGGTTGGGTCTGAGGTGCTGCTTCATTCCACGTGCACAGAATACAGCAGAGTATTGGCGGGAACCTGAGTGTCTCAGCCTTGAAATTGTCCTCAGCGCCATCCTCACCCTAGCAGGGCGGAATGAGGTTCTGGAAGCTCAGGCCCTTTCCTCAGGTCCCGATCCTCGGAGACTGAACTCACGTGTTCTATCTATCTCACCGATCACTGAAGGAGTCGGGGCACGCGGTCAGGCAGTGTGAGTAGGGAAGTGAAGGACGTATGAAGGTCACTGTACATTGGAAAAGGAGCGATCTGAGTGTAGGAGATGGAATGATATCTCATACACTTTTCTTTTTCTCAGGCTCTAAGTGAGTTTCTTTAAATGTCATTCTGTCTACTCAACCTGCAGTTCTTTAGCTTCTTATTGGATCAATGAAATAACTTTTTAAATGAATCTTTTTGTTTTTCTTTTAAAATCTCATTTCATGTAACTATTTTTAAATTTTATAAATGGCATGTAGAAGGTGTGATTTTGTTCTGTGAGAATATTTATTATTTGGTTTCTAATTAACTGTTTCATTTTTGGAAGTATGTGTTCAGGAATGACATTGATATATTGCATACATCATTAATATCTGTGTCCTATCTTTTCTGGAGGTTCAGTTGTTGTGTGATTTTTTTTTTTTTTTTTTGCTTGAGGTCATACCTATCCATTGAGTCTTAAAGCTTAAGATCAAGCAATTTAGATTCCTGCTAATAGCTAAGTAAAGACTTCCATAAATGTGCCGTGTTACAGAACAAAGCTGCCCTTGGGGAGCAGGAGTGCGGCTGTAGGGCAGCACCCCACTTATGGTCTTGGGTCTCTTATGCGCTGTCCCTTAGCAGTTGAGAGGAAGGCAGGACAGAAGAGCTGATTCCAGCCTCAGGCTTGCTGCGGGTGTCACTTGTATCTTGCAGGCGTCAGTCTCTCGGGCCATGCTGGTTCCCTTATTTAATAACCTGGGTAGCCTTTGGCAAGAAACACCCTCCATAGGCCACGGTTTCCTGTCTGTATGTCATTAATAGTACTGTCTCTCTCCTGAGGTTGCGCGCTCATTACGTGAGTCTGTGTGCAGTATGAGAAGTTATTTAGCAAAATCGGGAAGCAGGCCGCCTTGTGGAGTCAGAGAGTTTGTCTTGCTCACTTCTGCATCCTCGGTGGCAGAATCTGATAGGCAGCAGGGACCCAAAAATACTACTGGACAAATATGTGTCAATTTTCCCGTTTGTTACACGACAATGAGTTACTACCTTAGAGCGTTTCTATTAAGTGGAGCATTTATATTATCTTCGTAATTTTTATGCCTGCAGGGCCATAGTTCGGATTGGGAGTCCCATATTCGCCCTTTCTCTGTGACATGGTTATTCTGCTTTGGTGACTCATTAGATGCCCTTAGGGTATTTTCTCTTCGTTTCTCAGTCAGATCATATCAGCAGTCTTTAGCCTCCTTAGTAACTTATTTGCTTACTCTACATATGTGTCTTTTAAAAGATGCCTAGAGTTACAAATCTCATTTCAGAAACAACGCAAATACTGGTCATTTTGTTCTATTTTGTCTTCTCATACTTTTGTAAAAGTTTTGGATTAGACAGTTGTGAAAGAGCAACATTTGCTCATCACACTAGAAATCTGAGTAAAACCAAACACACTTCTGAAAACAGAAATCACAAGAGTTCATATATCCTTGTACTGTATTGCCATAAAGCCAGGTATGGCAGAAAGTATTGTGTCTTTTGGATTCCATGTGCCAGCCTCGAGAACATGCAGTTTGATATGTTTCTGTGAGCGGGGCAGGTGGGACTGATTGTTGGTAGACAGAATCAGCACTGGGGTTTTTTAAAGATGTGTTGCTATACTCATTTCAGACCACGTGACTGACCGTATGTGGGGCCGATCATTGGTCCACGTGGGGTGTGAGTACAGAGGGCACTGCAGTGCCGAGCAGGCCGCGTCCTGGCCTCCGCCCTCTCCGCAGTCGCACGTGCTGGGCCACTTAATACTCTGGGGCCTCCTCGGACTCATCGCACAGAAGAGAAAATGATGATAGTCTCTTGGGATTGATATGACAATTACATGGCAGTTAGCAAAATGCGTTCTATAAACTAAAAAATCTGTTTTTGTATATTCACCAAGTATGCAAATAGCATATTATGAAAGTTTATGTAAATCATATCTTTATCTGCTTGAAAAAGATAATTTTATGACAATCTTTTTAAGGCAATATTTTACCTTTGGAAGCAAGTGTACATTTGTGATATTCTATAATTGTATTTGGGTGAATAAGAAAATTATAAATCAGTTACAGTGCTAGATTATAATGATTCTGGAATTACCCTTAGATACCAAACAGCTTCCTGGGATAGTCAGTCCTGAAACTGAAGCGGAAGCGATGCCTGTGTGGAGATGGTGGCGTCGGCTCACGCAGCAGCAAGTGGGCCCCATAGATGGAGCCCACGGTCTCTGAGAGAAGGAGTCATAAGGAAATGAAACGAAGTTCTAGGAATACTAATAAGAAAGGACAAAAGTCTACCAGAAAAATAAAGGCCAGCCGGGGATTTAGCTCAGCGGTTCCAATGCCAAGTGCAAAGTCCCTCATTCAACCCCGGGAAGTACCACAGTGCCGGGTGTGGTGGTTCAGGCCTGTAATCCCAGCACTCAGGAGCCAGAGGCAGGAGGATTATAGTGATGTGAGTTTGAGGCTGAGCTCAGGGCCAGCCTGGACTACAAAGTGAGACCCTGCCTCAAAGAACTAAAAAAAAGCAAGAAACCTAGGCGATCCAAAGTCGAAACAGCCACAAGTTACCACTTTTATTATAACAGCCATAATTTACTTATGCTGAAAGTTTTCTGATTTTTAGAAAGGCGTATTTTTATCCCTTCTAGCCCTGGTGTCCAGTGCAAGGCACACATCCAGAAGGCCCTGTGCCATCTGCCTGCACGCGCCCGAGCTGCAGGGTAGGTGGAGCCCTGCCGGGCCTTGCCCACCGCGCGCTCTGCCCTGCCCCCCACGGCTCTGCGATCCACCCTGACTGGCCGTTTGCCGTCCTCGCCTCGGTCAGGACACCCGCCTGTCTCACATCCCAGCGTGTGAGGACCAGAGGGCCGGATTCTTGGCCTGTCGGGTCTCTGCTGTGTGGGAAGCGTCTGCTACGGTGCCTGACGGTACCTAGAGCTCTGCTGCCACCAGAGAAGGAGCTGTCTCGCTCGGCCTGGGTCACTGACCGCTCTAGACTGCTGTCGCGCTCCCCAGTGACGGTGACATGCTAGGCCGGCCTGGGTCGGCAGCTCCGGGGAGGGGAATGTCTGTCCTGTGTCTGCGGCCTGGCTGGCATGGCCCCTGGACCGAGGTGCGAGCGCCGCCTGTGCCTCCACGTGCCTGCAGGCTGCCTTCTGAGCAGACGTTCAGCCTCTGCACCTGTCGTCATCGTCGTAACAATGCGTTGCAGGTTAGACATGAGAAATTCCTGACACTGAGGCGACGTTGATAGGCACCATTGTGCCTTATTGCTTTGTGTTCGGAGTTGGTTCTTGTATGGTTCGTGGGGGGGGGGTTAAACCTGTTTTCCCTGTGCTACCTTGCGTTTAGATTGACACAGCAAGCGCGCTTTCCTTGTGTGTGTGGAGCCCGAGTTAGGACTCGTTCCTGGCTGGGTGGGTGCGGGCGGGCGCGGAGCACCGGGGCGGCGGGATCCCTCCGTCGGATCCGCGCTCAGCGCCCGGCGCGGAGCGGCTGCCGGAGACCGCGGACCCGCCGCCCGCCGCCAGCACGCCGCGCGTCTCGTACCGCGGGCGGAGCGCGGCCGCCAGGATGGGCCGGCAGGGCGCGGGGGGCGCGGGGGGCGCGGGGCAGCGCGCGCACAGCCGGGGGGGCCTCCCCGCCTCGCTCGAGGCGCTGGCCGGCTACTTCCCCTGCATGAGCCCCCTGGAGGAGGACGCAGGTGAGGCTCGCGCCGGCTGCGGTCGGGCCAGGACCGAGCGGGCCAGCCCTCGCGGAGCAGCGACCGCCCCGGGCTCAGCTCGGCCTTTGGCCCGCGGACAGAAATGGTTGGGGACTCCAGACCGCGTTGTCACCTGGAATCCCAGCGGGGATCCCCGAGGTACAGATGAGGGCGGGGCGGGGAGAGGACGCCTGGCTCTGTGGACGCTTGGAACTTGGCTCTAGGACGCAAGACCTGGGCCGTGGACCCGCCGAGGCCGGTGCCGGTTCTGTTGTGATGGGGGTGGGGCTGTGTTGCCCTTTGCGGCTTGGAGCCCTTGGGGAAGTTTTGAATGATGGATGGTGTGTTTTCTCCACGAAGAATCGTCCTGGAAGACTTAACAACTGGCGCTGAAAATATAATTTGTAGATCAAAGAAAGAATTGATGAAATTAATGGCATCCCAACGTTGAAACCCTGTTTAGTCAATAGATATTAGTGGCAAATTGTTCATCTTTAGACCGGTGTGCAGCAAGGTCTCTGCATACGACAGTAACCCTGTTACTGTCTGAACATCTGTATGAGAAGTTTATTCCCGATTTGAACAGGTAGAAATGACTTTTCCTTCTTTTGAAGGGACATGGAAAGTGAAGAATGGGGAATTAATAGTATCTGTAGAAAAAGGTCTCCACACTGATTCACTGGACATATTCCATTTCTTCTCTTTTGGTGTTACAGTACTAACTTGGTATAGATGATAGGACAGCGGGGTACGTACATCTCTATAAAATCATGATTTTAATTTTTATGCAAGTTTAGGTTTTCTGGTATTTACATCGACCCTTCTCGTTTTCCATAAGTGCATATTCAGAATTTTAGGAGATGTATGAACAAGTCCAGATTTTAAAGTCAACTTGAGTGAATGAATGGCCGGAACTGCAGCAGGCGCTGCTGTCAGAACCTGACGTGTTTTTGGTCCCATAGGCTCTCGCAACCTTATGTGGCAGTGTTTCATTACCGCTGATTCACAGATAGGAAACTGAGACAAGGAGAGCTGAGTTTTCCCGGGTAGTAGAGGCAGCATTTGAATCCCAGGAGTCAGCAGCACAGACTGTGTGGTCAGCTCCCCTGTCTGGAGTAGTCGGCCCCAGAGAGAGGCTGGTCAGTGATAAAGCCCCGCCTCCGGCCGAGGCGTGCGTGAGACACAGGGACCTGAGGAAGCGGCGGCAGCGTGGACTCACTTCTCACCCTCTCATGATTCCATCGGGCCTTCAGCTTGAGTTTGCTTTAGAGCAGCTGTCATCACTCTGCTCCTACTTCTAACTAGAATTGTTAGGTTTGCAAAATGCTGTCCTAAAAGCTTTACCAAGATGGCAGCAGAGCTTAACCTCTGCCTGTCATACGGACTCACGCTGTCTCCACATAGGAAATGAGCGTCCTGAGACCCTCACCACAACACGTGCAGGTCCTGTGTGTGCCACACACAGGCTTGTTCGTGGTCGTAACCTCGAGGCCCGTGCTGATGGGCCAAGAGGCAATCCCTCCCGGCGTATGTTTTCACACTGATTGAGAACAGCCTGGCTAAAGAAAGCAGTGATCTGCTCAGTAGTGTGATTCAGCCTCGTGAACCAATCAGCTCAGTGAGCCAGTCTGGTTTTGAAGCTGGTCTTTTCAGAAATAGTGTAATAGCTCAACAGTCTCCAATGTACCTGTCTCCCAATTCCATATCCCCGTTCATCTTTTCACGGCATCTCCAGGTACTACCATTCTTACACAAATAGTGCTAAGAAATCTACAAGAGACCCTGTTCTTTTCATGCATTTATTCCACACTGTGTATTGAGGACCTATGATCCACAGTAGCTGGCGAGTCTGTGAAGTAGGGTCATGCTCTCCTTACCCACTCAGCATGCAGTCTAATGGAGACAGACACTCACAGAATTAACTCTGTGGGTACAGCTAGGATGAGTGTGCATTAGACAAAGGGCATTGTGATGAGAAATACACCTGTCTGGGAGTAGAGAAGAGTCTCCCGAGAAAGTGACTCAGTCATCTTTGTGAGCATTAATTTAGGTCAGGAATACCAGTTTCTCACTAGATGGGTCAGCAGCCTCCTGAGTACCTTTGACCCTACAGCTGCTATGTGTAGAGCGATGATGCAGACCTGGAATCTGCTGTATTTGCCAGCTTTCCTGTCACTGAGACACAATACTCGACCCCAACAGGGTATAGAAGTTAGCTCAGCTCTTGGTTTCAGGGGAGCCAGTCCATGGTGAGCTGGCTCGCAGGCAGGAACATGAAGGACAGGTGTGGCTGAGCAAAGCGGCTTTGTCCATGATGGCTAATGAGCAGGGCAGCACTATAGTTCCACAAAGAAGGGCCAGGGCCAAGCGTGGACCCCAAGGTCACACACTGACACCCAGACACACCAACAGGTGTTATGTGCTGTTCTTGGCAGCTGCCGAGGCAGTCACAGTGACACGGGGAGGCTTAACCAGCACACTGCAGTATTCTCTGTATTATCTCTTTCTTGTCTTTATTGTTGCAAGAATTTTCTTGGAAAACAAGTACAATAATAACGGTTATCATTTACTGCCTACATCCTATGACCCATATTTCTTTAATGTCATAATTTTTCAAGGAAGACCCTCTTACACTTGGGGAACTGCTCACAAAGGTTACACAAGCTGCCTGTAGATTATAAATCTCAGTGAGGATGAGAAGGCCACACCTTCAGCAAAACAGATAGGTTGATGCAGGTCTCCATGGCTCCTTCCTTGCATACCTAACAGTTCTTCATTGGCATCCTAGTCCCTGAGAATATTCTAGCCAGATGCTCCTCAAATCTGTTTTTAAGAAAAATAATAATAGTGTTTTGCTGTGCTCCCGTTGGTCAAAGAATCGCTTGGCATCACATGGAGGAGGGCCTGTCAAGTTGGTACTGTAACCGAGGAAAGCAAATCTGTATTTTCATACCATTAGCATGAAGTTTATGTTACAAGAAAATCTTCAAAGTAATGGGAATTTGGAAAATCACTAGAAAACTGAGGAAAGAATCTTTGCACGTGACAGAGAAGCTATGACAATATAAATGTGAAATGCAGGGCTCTGAAGTCGCCCTCTCCCTTTAAGCAGGAAGAATACATAAAAGCTTTGTCTTACTCTAATTGTGGTGTAAAATAACACACTTCAATCTTAATAGTTGGTGCCATTTGGTTAAAATAGCTTGGGACTTTCCTTACCTCCTCTGAAATATAACCCTCTCCACACCTGTAAATGTCCCGTGTGTGACATCACACCTAGCACAGCAGGTGTCCAAAAGCCTTTAGTAATAACAGCCGATAATGTACTGCTCTTCCCAAGTGGAAAATCAGTACACCTGACTGCTGTTTTAAAATGTGATGTATGATGTAGACTTTCTTAAATCGTAGAACTTGCACATTTTGGAAAGCCAAACTGGACGTCAGGACAGCTGATAGGCAATCAGGAGTTTTTTTAGAAGACACATTACTTTTCATATATATATATATATATATATATATATATATATGTGCATGTATGTATATATGTGCATATATCTATATATCTATAGATATATAGATAGATATCTATATATATCATCCCATGTTCTACAATAACACTGAGTTACATGTTAGCCAGATGAAGCAAAGAAAAGATTAGCTCAGTGGTTCTGGCGCCTGCCTTGCAAGTGCGAGGGCCGGGGTTCGATCCCCAGTAACCTCATACAACAGTGCCGGGCGTGGAGACTCACACCCACTAGCAATCAGAACTGTATATCACAGTGGTGGCTCACGCCTGTAATCCCAGCACTCGGGAGGCAGAGGCAGGAGGATTTCTGTGTTCGAGGCTGAGCTCAGGGCCAGCCTGAACTACAAAAGCAAGACCCTGTATCCAAAAAAATATATATATATATGAAGGAATAATTCCACTCAGAATGCTTATTACCTTTTAATATTATATGTTACCTTTTTAATCTATGAGTTACAATCTTTCATGGCTTTGTGTCCAATCAATTAAAGGAATTTAACACTTTAATATAACATAAAAGTCAAAAACCCCTTGCTTTCGTACTTCAGTAGGTTCACTGAGTTCTGAACCATAACCATCACCATCTGGTGATGCTCTGTGCGCACCAACGGGCTGAGGCCCCAGGAAGCTGTGCTCACCGCGGCCCCGCCGAGGGCCGGTCCAGACGGCGTTCTCCTGCAGCTGCCGAGAGCAGGACCACTGTGGGCTGGACGGGACAGCTCTGTGACTCTGTTCTTCTGGAGACAGGAAGACTGGCCACTGCGTGTATGTGCAGTGTCATTAGAGCAGCTGGAAGATAGCCAGCCCCAGTTTTGAAGCACTACTTCTGTTGGGAACCACCCTGTTTGAGAATTTCAAACAGGGTGGTTCCCAACAACTTCCTTTCCCCATCTGCAAATGAGAATGGAATTGGTTGTCATCTGGATAGTGCTGCCCGTGAAGGTGCTTCACACAGCCATGGCCAGAGCCCCGCCTGGGCCTGCCCTGGACCCGGAATGCTGTTGGGAGCCAAGCGGCTCCTCCTCCACCTGGTGCCCTGCCGCGTCTGCCCATCTGCCCGCTGCTCTGGGCTTCAGCGACCTCTCCCTCCCTGCTGTGGCCCCTGCCTTGTGCCAGCCGCCCATGCTGACCTGTGAGCGTTTTAGCCCCGCCATAAACTGTGCCTCTGTTAATCCCAGTCCCAGATGAGAAGTGCCGTGACGCCGCAGGGCCCGACCTAATAGAGCAGAGGGCAGGACCGCAGACACAGGCTCAGTCCCCAAGGCGGGGCAGGTACATGAGCTTTGCAGATACCACCACAGCTATTTGCTTGCTTCTGCTTCCGGGTGAGCCAGGGATCCGACCCTACAATATAAGAAGAATTATTTCAGCTACTTAAAAATTAAAAAAAACTAGTAGTCAGTTGCTGATCTCATTATTCTTGCTAAGCGGAGCCAGGCAGGTAGTGTACATCAGAAAGGTAGGACAGGTGTGACACAAGGGAGAGAGGTCCATAGAGCTGCGGATCTGCACTCCAGAGAGGCATAGTGAAGTCACTTCCAGCTAAGTGTCAACTTGACTTTCCTCCAGGCTGGGGTGTGTACTCTCATTTTCCCAAAGACAGGCCGTGAACTGTCTTTGTTTGATTAAAACCTTATAGCTTTAAAATATTGGCACCTAGATAAGAATTACCCAGCATATTTGAGACAGAACGCATCCCTGACCAGATGGGCCCCCAAACCACCAGCTAGCAGCCTCTGTCGGGGAGTCACTGCCTTGTGGCCTCCTCAGTTCTCGGTGGTGTGCTCACTGATGTGTGATGACTGGGTACTCGGTGCTCATCTGAAACCTCTGGCGACTTCCCAGTGTGCTCTCTGCTTTCTTATCTGTCCACTCCAGCAGCCTCGCAGCCTCGATGTGGATTGCCCTCAGAAGCATCTTGATCTCAACACTATTCCTTTCAAAAATTAGCAGATTCCCATCTCCTTGCAAGTAAAGCCTCTAGCCTGGCATTCCAAGTCTTAAAGAATCTGGTCTTTACATACAGCTTGATTCCTCTGCCTTCCACAGTTAGTAGCTCTTTCAAACTCGGCCCCCTTGCTCTCTGCCTGCCGGTTTGTTAAAGGACCACCTGCCCAGTTCCCACCTGTATCAGCTGTGGCCTCTGCCTCCTGAGACAGCAGAAGCTCAGGCTTCCGTAGATCCTGCGAGGGTGTGTGTTTAAATCATTGACTCATTTCTAGTTTAGTGTAAACTAAGCAAGATAATTTCTTCAGCTTCAGTTTCCTCATTTTTTAAATGGAATATTATTATAGTGTCTGTCCGGGAGGAAAACTGTGAAGTAGTGTTATGTTTACTATTCCCCTTTGATTGCACTTCAAAATGCTTTTTTTTATCCTCTTCTAAATGTACAGGTCTGCTCTCTGATACCTTAGACAGTAACCACATATGGCTCTTTAAGTTTAAATAAATTGAGATTTCAAGCCTTGACCAGACTCGCCCTATTTCAAGTTCCCTGGGAGCGGCCGTGGCTCGGGACTGTCTCAGGCTCTTTGACTACGAGCGTCACGTACCAGAGGGTTCTGTGGTGCTCTGATCCCTGCCGGACACCTGCCCTCTGGTCTTGCCTCATTCGTTCTGTGTGTGCATGTTGTTTATTTGCTGCACACTTGAGAGTAAGTTACAAGCAACATAAGCTCTTAGGTCTAAAGACTTCTGCGTGTGTATCTTAATATAAATTCTTTTTTGTTTTTTCATATCGGAGTCTTAACAGTATTCCGGACTGGCCTCGAGTCTGCTGTGTCACCCAGGCTGGCCTCAGACTCCAGGCGAACACCCTGCCTCAGCTTCCTGAGTGCTGGGCAGGTCTTTGTAAAATACGCTAGTTTCTAACCAAAACAATAGACACTTTCCCTAATCCCAGCTGACATCCAGTCTCTGTTTGTCATGAATGTGATTTTATCCTATTTTATTTGTAGGGCGTCTCATATTGTTTTGTTTCCCTAAACAAAAGTCAGAGTACACTGGCAACCCTTGCTGGTCACCTCTCTGATGTCTTCTGGTCTCTAGACCAGAATCGTTAGAATTGTTCTAACAATTCCCTCACTGTGTTTATTTGGTTTTATTAGGATTGTGTTTTATAACATTGAGAAATCAGCCTAACTCTCATGGACGGGAACCCCTGTCCTAGTCTGTCTGACCCTCCTCCGTGTGTGTGCGCGTGTGTGTGCACGTGTGTGTGCGTGTGTGTGTGTGTGTGTGTGCACGTGTGTGTGCGTGTGTGTGTGTGTGCACGTGTGTGTGTGTGTGTGTGCTGTTTATCTCGTTACTCTGTGCCCTGTGTTTTTGAACACCGGAAGTTGATCCCAACAGCTCGATTAGAAAAGTTGGGTATTCTGCCTGGAAAAGCTTGATGGGTCACATGTATCTCATATCAGGCACACGTTTGCCGCCATTATTAGCACCTACGATGTCACATTTTCATTTTACTTCTTCTCCTTTGACAATTACAACTAATTTATGGAAGGGTCCTTTGGATCACTTAAATACCTTTTCATCTGATGGTTTTAGGACTGACCAGCCCGCCGATGGATGATTTCATATTTTGCGTTCCTTTTCCATTTACTGACTAGCATCCCTCAGTAGGGGAAGTGTTGTGCCTTGGTAACAGTTCCTATCAGTACAGCAAGCTTGCTATCAGTTTTCTTAAATATTCCCGTTGGGTCAGTGAACCGGGGTCACAGGTTAGTCCCAGTTTGTTTGTGTTTGCATTCTGTAAAGCACGCTGTAGCTCGTTACAGCTGGAATGGAAAATGGATGAGACGAAGCCACACCTGGAAGTGTGAGCAAGGCCGCAGGCCCCACGGAGACCGCGCCGGCTGCGGGGGACCCGCGTGAGCTGCGCCGCCGGAGGACTAGCCGGCGGAGATGGCGAGGGAGCCTGTCCGCTCCTCTCTGTGTCCCTGCTCCCTCGTTACTCTTTGGGACGCCCAGGCGCCGTCGCGGCCCCTCCCGGGCCCAGCTGCCGGCTTCGTGCCCAGCGGCAGCCCCTCCGTGCAGCGGGCTCCCGGCTCGGCGCGGCCACCGCGTGCTCGGCGCGGCCACCGCGTGCGGGGCCCCAGCGCCAGGTCCTCTGACGCCTGTGGACGCAGACTTCGTCGCCAGCTGCCGAGGAGCGAGGACGCCGCGGCCCGCCGCCCGCTGAGCGCCTTTGACGCCCGGAGTCTCCCGGAAGGTCACGGCTCGCGAAGCCGCGCTGTCCGCGGTCCGGGCTTTTTTTGCTTTCCAGGATCTCTCAGGTGATAAAAACAGATTTCCTTAGGAAAATGAAGGCTAAAATTTGTGTATTTCTCACCATCTGCTCTGTGTAATTAGTACCAAGGTCTGACTTTTTTAGTATGACAAAAAGAAACAGGAAAAAAAGGTAAATATAAATTCATCTGGCATTTAGTGTTACGATGAAAACAAAGCTCATTCTATTTTCCCTAGGTTGAACTGTTTTCCGACGCTAACAGTTTGAACACTGTTTTAAATGGAAATGAAACAGTGGTGTTTTGTGCTGCTTAAATATTTTTATATCACTCGACAAGACATTGTTTCAAATGCCTTTTCACTCTGCCTTCTTACTAGGAACGTTTGTATTTATGCGGATCTTTTCAGCTTACGATCCGGAAGTGTTGGCTGGTGTCTTGTTGTCCCGCAGTGATGACAAAACCCTGACACCTCACGGTTTCTGTCTCTGCAGAAGGAGGAGGTAAAAAGCTCCGGAGCACGGTGCAGAGGAGCACGGAGACCGGGCTGGCGGTGGAGATGAGGAACTGGATGACGCGGCAGGCCAGCCGCGAGTCCACGGACGGCAGCATGAACAGCTACAGCTCCGAAGGAAAGTGAGTGGCGCGGGGCGGGGCCTCGGCCTTCTCGTCCAATCCGCACTCCCTGCCCCGCCCACGGCTCCGCCCTCTGCTATGACAGGCTGAACTGTGGAGAATGTGCCTGGCAGCACTGAGCTGGTGCGCAAGCTTCCGGTGCAAGCTTCCGGTGCAAGGGAACCGCTTCCGGCAGCGTGCTCAGCTCTGCTGGCCAGAGGCTGACACGTGACTCTCACGTGACGGGCCTCTAGATTACATCGTCCTGCCATGAAATAATACGTGAAAAGAACAGAATAAGGGTTCCTCCCACGCTGTGTGGACACTGCTAATTTTTTAGAACCGTGATCTGCCTAAGGATTATTTTCAAAAATGTCAAGCTGATATATACTTATTTTCACGAATAGCAGTTACATTTCAATTTATAATCTGGTATGTCCATGCAATAATGATTATAATGAAATTAATATACAGCAAAAATGTAACTGTCATTGCATGCAACTATATCTGTATCAGCATATTTTTTATTCATAAATTATATGAAGCATACAACCAAAAGGAAATAGATAAAAAGTTGATGAGCCTCTTCTTCACGTAGCTAGAGGAAGCTTTCCTGTGAACCAGGAGCCTTTCAGAGGAGCTAAGACATATTTAAAGACTGAGAGCACTGTCACCGACAAATGGATGGTAGCAGTGACTGCAGATAGGACCGATAAAGGACATTCAGAGAAGGAAGCAGGTTGGGCCCTGTTTCCATATCTCCAGTGATGCTAGTCGCGTGCTAGAGCTGAGTTAGCAGCTTGCACCCCAGGAGAGGCTTCAGTGGGTTCAGGAGCTGGGTTTTCTGTGACACAGCAAAAAGACTGCGTGTGTGCGGCATGGGGAGGATGCACGAGGCCATGACAGAGAACCCCAGGCTGGAGGCTGTGCATCTGACCCAGAGGCCGAAGTCCGGGGTCAGGACTCACAAGCTGGCCCCTCGGGTCTGCCTCTCTGGACGTGCGTCGGAGGACGGAAGAGAGCCCTGCATATGCCACATCTGTCTCCTGAGCACGCTGGAGGCTAGGGCAGGAGGAGGGCGAGCTCTAGCCCAGCCTGGCCAACTTAGAGATTTGAGCAAGACCCTGTTTCAAAATTTAAAAGTGCTAGGGATGAGGCTGTGTGTGGCCTTGAGTTCAGTCCTGTCGTGCAGAAGATGAAGGCAGAGGCAGAGGTCGGAGGGTTGCACCGCGGTGCTTGGTGGCCAAGCAGCAAGGAGATGACTCTGAGCAGTGAGGGACGGGAAGAGCGTGTGCAGGCCGAGGGCGGGCACAGGGCCAGGGCAGCCGTTGGCCTCCATTAGACACCGAGCGTGTGTCCGGCTGACTCCTGCTCACTAGGCAACTTCAGTCTCAGAAACTGTGAGTCATGGTGAAAATGAAAAGCTGACTTGAGTTTCAAAAGAAAAAGTGAGGACAGTACACGGGAACAACTTTTATTTTTACGTTTTATTCGGAGGCAGAGACTAAACTTGTGGTCCTCCTGCCTCTGCGTCCCAAGTGTGGGAATTACAGGCCCAGTGCCAGCTCCTCTGGGAATTCCAGAGGAGCTGGGTCTGGGAGGTGCTGGTGTGGCCTCTCAGGTAGTGCATCTGCGTGCTGTGGAGAGTGGTCCGGAAGAGGACGCAGGCCCAGGGTCTGTGTCATGGCACAGATGGGAGGACCCCCGTGGCCAGTCAGAGTGCCAGAGACAGACATCATTGCCTGCAGGTGCGGGAGAGGGGCATCAGGAAACAGCCAGTGACGGCCTCAGGGACCACTGAGACGGCAGCGAGAGAGGGCTGGACGGCGGGGGCGGGAGGTGTCCACAGAAGCAAGTGGCAGGCCGTGGGCCCAGCCGTCCACCACACCCCGGCTCTCGGGAGCCCGCACTCGCCGAGAACTCAGCGCCCCGTTTCTCCGTCCGCAGCCTGATCTTCCCTGGCGTCCGCCTGGCCTCTGACAGCCAATTCAGCGACTTCTTGGACGGCCTGGGTCCCGCGCAGCTGGTGGGACGGCAGACGCTGGCCACTCCTGCAATGGGTGAGCTTGTCCCTGACTGCTGCCGGGTTCTTTTAGATCCTTGAAAATTACATTCTCTAAATTTCATAGTCTGTAATAAACAGTATTATCAGCAGGAATAAAGTATCTTAAATCTTAATAATAGAAATATTAGTTTCCCATTGTAATTCTAATGGTTTTTAAAGGCAGTCACTGATAAAACTTGAAGTGTGTTTAAGCCTGATGAAACGCACAGGAGCGGCCTCTGGCCCCTGCACTCTCCCCAGCGTGCAGCAAGTGCTCTCGCCCTCCCACCACCAGGTGACATCCAGGTCGGCATGATGGACAAGAAGGGACAGTTGGAGGTGGAGATCATCCGGGCCCGTGGCCTTGTTGTTAAACCAGGTTCCAAGACACTGCCAGGTAAGAGTGGGAAGTGTCCTTCCTCTCTGTTAGCCGTAGTTTCAGTTTGGAGATGTGGTTTGTTTTGCTGGAACCTGGGTTCTTAGTCAAATCCAGGCCATGAGGAGACGTTTACCTGACTCTCTGGGGCCATCGTAGTTTGTGTGTTTATTCCCTGTGGGATACATGACATGTTAAATATACCGCTAGTAGAGACCACTGCCAAATACAAAGACCACTGAGGACTTGCGTAGTTCATTTCGTCCCCATGTGTGCTGAGGACCTGCTCCGTGTTAGCTGGGGCTCCATCCCCCGGGTTTGCTGGAGACTCGGGGTGAGGCTCGGAGACCCTGGGGGTGGAGCAGCATTAGCTGCACCTCTGGGCGTCCTGACGGCAAGGCTGCTTTCTGCCACACGTGAGGAAGGAGACGCACAGTTAGACCTTGTGCCCCATATTTCAGCACTGAAACATCACGGGGCCTGGCGCAGTAAGTGCAGAAATCACCAGATGTGACAGATAGCCACTCTGAGAATTTTGAAATCCGTCTCTTGCCTCAGCGCCTTCTCTGACTAACTCCTATTTCCAAATCTCTGGGTCTCTGTATCCTCAAAGAAATGTACAGTACCATGCAGACGGCTGCCGTGCAGCCACATGTGTGGCAGGGCATCTGGAGGAAGTGGAGCCCTCAGCCCACTCTCTCGGGAAACGTTATGAATTTATAGCATGGATGTAATTTTTATGAAACACGTCAGCTCAGTTTTAAGCCACAGGACACAGGCCTAGCGCCCCCTCCCTGCTCAAATGCACATGTGACACCAAACCTGTCATCCTGCACCCACACCGCCAGCAGCCAAGTCTCAGGACAGTAAAGGCTGAGGTGTCAGCCCTGGTTACGCCTGGAGACCTGTGGCCTGTGTAACCAGCTGGCGGCAGAAGTGTGCCCACCCTGAGCGCTCTCAGAGTGGCTGCGTAGGGACCTGGCTGGTGCAGGGACCGTGCTGCTGACCCTCGGCAGCTCCCCTGAGCCAGGTGCCCCTGGCACGCGCACACCTGTCGTCTCTGCTCTCTCCCCAGCACCCTATGTAAAGGTGTATCTGTTAGACAACGGAGTCTGCATAGCCAAAAAGAAGACGAAAGTGGCACGGAAAACGCTGGAGCCTCTGTACCAACAGCTGCTGTCCTTCGAAGAGAGTCCACAGGGAAAAGTGTTACAGGTGCGCCTCACTCCTCCTCCCTGCGCGGGAGTGTTTTCCCCAGTCACCCCTCGTGTCCGTCACCCTCGAAGCCGAGCTGCTCTAGAGGCCCCGCAGCAGTGGCCGTGCTGTTGTTTCCTACAGAATCGTAGCTCAGACTCTGCCACACCCTGTGGTCTCCTCGGACTGCTACACTCTTCTTGTGTAACTTTGGAGTCAGGCAGGAAAGACAGCCAACCCCCCCAGCTGTCCAGCTCTCCTTTCCCCTCATTACTCTTCTCCTGCTTCTGCCTCTCCTCCTCCTTCATCTTCCTCACTGTCATCTTCTTCTTCAGTGCTTGGAATTGAGCCCAGGCCTGGTGCATGGTAGGTGAGCATTGTACCAGTCAGCTAAGTCCCCGACCTTTTAAAATTTTATTTCGAGACTAAGTCTTGCTAAATTGCCTGGATTGCACCCAAATTCTCAATCCCGCATCAGCCTGCTCAGAAGGCTGGGAGTATAGGTAGGCATGTGCCATTGCTCCCAGCTTTGCTTCAGCGTTGCTGTCAGAGTAGTAACTGAAAGTAGGTTAGTATTTTAATTTATTTCACACGTTTTTCTTGTACACATGATTACAATGACATTACTTTATCTTTTTCCAACAGATTATTGTCTGGGGTGATTATGGCCGCATGGACCACAAGTCCTTCATGGGAGTGGCCCAGATACTTTTAGATGAACTGGAGCTATCCAACATGGTGATCGGCTGGTTCAAACTCTTCCCCCCGTCCTCCCTAGTAGACCCCACCTTGGCCCCTCTGACAAGAAGAGCTTCCCAGTCCTCTCTGGAAAGTTCAACAGGACCTTCTTACTCTCGCTCATAGCAGCTATCAAACCGTTGTCACAGCAACCAGCGTTACAAAAAACCCACAGGTCGCAAACCCTGGTAACACTGCATGCTTAATGTTGTGTCTCTGAGCCGCTTCCAGGGAGGCGAAGCGACCCTGTGTTCCCAGAGGAATTCGCACACATTGTGCCCTCGCAAAGGTCCTCAGGCGGGGAGTGGAGCAGGAAGAGCCGCCAGGCCTGGCGTTCAGTGACCCTCGAGTCCCGTCCAGTCCGAAGCCATGGATTAATCTCAGAATCCGCCACTTTGATGCGACAGAAGCCCTTTTCAATGGCACCTTTCTATTTTTATGGTTCCTTTTTCTTCATTTATCTGACCCAAAGCCCTGTTACGCCACAGAAATGGAACTTTCCAGCCAAGAAGCCATGTCACAGGCCCAGGAGCAAGGTCCTAGGAAGCACCAGGTAAAAGCAAGAGACCAAAGAAGTGACCCGGACAAGCGTCGCTCGTCCCTGGCCAGGGACCCACAGGCAGTGCGGCGGGCTGGAAGCTCGTGTACTCCGTCAAGACGCGCTGGACTCCGAAAACCAACTTCTGTGGCTATGCTGTACTGAGTGAGACTAAAGACACTTTTTTTGCATGGACACAGATTAGCTGAATACTTAAATTATTTTCTTGGGGCTGCAACTTGCAAAAAAAGAATAAAAATCAGCCATTTTCAACAATTTCTATTATTTTTAAAAATAAATTTCACTCGTGCACGGTTCTAAGCCTGTGGGAGAGTGCGGCCGCGTGAACGCAGACGTGCCGTGCGTACGCTCTACCACAGGCTGTGTGCTGGCAGACGTTACAAATGGAGACACTTTCCAGAAGATAGCTGAAACTCTCCTTATGTGACAAATAGAATATATTCAGTTTATTTCCATGTTAAATATACAAATCTTATGAAGTTCAATATGTGCAAATTTTTCACATCTTCCTTCCTTTCCTCTTTCTCAGTTTTCTTCTTTCTCTTTTAGTCTTTTTCTTTTCCCCACCACAGTAAACCTTACACTGAAAAATGACAAGTGTTTGATCTGACTCTTTCTCTTCTGTCCCATGTTTGACTCAGAGCTATAGATGCTTCTGAATTTATGAATTTCTCAAGGGAAAAAAATCTGTTCAGAACTCTCAAGCATGTTGGAAAGGGTTTTGCCACGTGGCTCAGGAACAGAGTCAAGTGAGTCAGCATGGATTTGACAAAGGGAATATTCCAGCTTCAGCAGTCTGTTGGACAATGCATGGTCATTTTTGTCACCTTCAAAGTTCAAGTTGCAAGCAAACCCTGAATCATGTGGCCGTCATGACTTCTAATAAATTTGCTTTAGCCCCAGCGTTATTCATACAGGGGTTACAGTATTGTTTCTTGAAGGTTTTAGGTTTTGTGTTTTAATTCGGTAAGGCAGTTTCCTTAGCCAGTTTCCATTTACTATGTGAGCAGACACACTGCTAAAACTTGGAGCCCTAAAACACGGGACAGTTTATTCATTTTTCCGGAGTAAAATTCAATTTTTTCACAAATTATATTTCTAAAGGAAAGAGCAGACATAAATTTGCAACAGTTTCAAGGCTGCAGTTTGTAGACGCCTCGGAGGAGTCGCTGTGTTCGCGGACGTCCGCGACCGCCGTCACCCGAGTCTCCAGGCCGCGCCTGAGGTCGGGCCTCTGCGTCCGTGTCCTGGCCGCTCTCCCACCCGAGCCGCTGGGTCGGACTGCGCAGCTCTCCCCGAGAGGAAACGTGGTGGGCAGTGTAACCACACTTCCGGACGTCCTGGGTTTCATGTACACCTTGATAACATAGATTAGTTTAGATTTCTTGCAATAATTTTTGAATTTATATATCCCATTTGTTTAAATGAAAGCCATGCACAAAAACTGTTTTTTTAAAAAATTCAGCGCTGACCATTAAGAACCATCATGCTTGTCATGGTGCAGAAGTTAAAATGAGCATCACTAAAAATGCCTTCTCTTTATGTGGTGCAGCGTGATCTATACCAAGACCATGTCTTGGCATTGGAGGTATGTAATGCCCCCGGCGAGGTTGTTCCAGGGAGAATAAAACTTTATTGAAATTATTTAGACTCCTGTGTACCAGCAACAATTGATTTCATAGACCTGGAGTGTCTGTGCTGCCCTTAGTATGAACATTTACCGTTTTCCTGACCCTGAGGCAGTCACGTGATCTTTTGTGCATAGTCCTATACAGATTATTTCTAATTTTAATAAGAAGGACATGACTGTATGAGATATTTGTACATACTTGTCATTATGCAGTATTTATTTAAAAGTCGATGTGGGTTTTTTTTTTTCACATGTCTGCACCTCGACTTGTGGTTTAGTTGTGTAAATAGCACTAAGCCAGTGACCACTGCTGCCCTGTACATAGTATGTTTTACCATAAAGGGAATTCCAGTCGGGAGCAAAGGGCAGATGAGTCCTGTAACACACACCGACCAGTGTAAATCAGATTCATTCTGGTGATGGTATTTAACACTTTAAATAAATCATTTTCTTTACACACAGTGTCCGCGGTGCTCTCTCTGACCTGTCTCCACACGTGCCCTCAGCGCCCTTCTTCCCTATGTGCCCCTCTGCAGCACGGGCGCACCGCAGCCCTGCACACAGCCTGGATGAACAGGGGCAGGTTTCCACGCAGTTGGTACGGAGTCGCCAGGAGTCCCACCTTCCCTGGGTGCAGATGTGGCTGTATGCTGTGCTGCTGTCCCAGCCAGCTCCCAGCACAACTGGCCCAGGGGCCCCACGGCCGTCTAGGCTGCCGGTCAGCACCCGCTGTGGCCCCCAGCATCTGCTCAGGGCAGTCTGAGTGCCCGACTCCGTAGCGATCCTGATCTAGACCGAGCACTGTGCCATCGTGGAAGCAGCTGTCTCTGCCGGCTCTTGTCCGCAAGCCAGGCGACACGGGACAGATTTCACTCCTGGGCTTGTGCACGGGGCGGGGAGCCCAGGCTGAGGACACATGCAGGGGCAGCCTCTGTCCCTGTGGGCAAGTGAGGACGGCCCTGGGTGTGGAGCGGGGTCTGGGCCTGTGCCCCTCCTCCCTCTTCACGCGTGGGGGCCTGGCTCTGTCATATCTTGCCGGACTGTGGGCTTCACGGTTAAGGAAGTGACAGGCTCCGCACACACCGGTCTGAGGTGGTCTGGGACTTGACCTTTGTCCCTGGAGAGCGTCAGACACGGTGTCCAGAACAAGACAGTCAACGCTGTCTCGGGTAGTCTTGGTGACCGTGTTGCCCTTTGCTGGCTGCCTGGTGTCACTAACCACGTCCGCTTTGCAGGTCAGGCTCCTTTTTCATCCTGCCCCGGTGGGTCTGCGAGTCACTGTGAATTCCTCTGCTGGCTTAGAGATGCTCTACAAGGACGCCGGAGGAAACAGTGTATCTGTATGTCAGCAAGCCACCTGAGAGAGGCCTAGGGGTTTCCCCACAGACAGAAGCTGGAAATAGGCAGAGAAGGTCGTCTGGGCAGCAGCTTTGCTGTTGACCAAACACCCCAGCTGTTGTCAGGTCCAGGCTAGCACCTGGATTCCTCAGTGAGGGAGCTGGTCGTGCCACTGAAAAGACCTTCTCTTGCTCTCCTGGCAGGAGAAGCAGGACATGGGACGCTTGGGCCCTGCCCCCACCCCGCCACCTCTGAGGAGCAGAGGGTGGATCCCCACACACATCTCCTTGGGCGACCTCTGCCAGCTGTTGGGCTCCGGCCCACAGCCTGCCACCCTGTGCAGGCCTGGCCCGCTCTTGTGGCACCAGTGGTTGGAGGCCGGACCTCATCAGCACAGCTGCTCTGGATGACACTGTTTTTCTTTATTATTTATTTTACATGCTTTCTTTTGAACTGCTTTCTCTTTCCTTCTCAGTGGAACTTTAGAATAATAATTTTATTTTTTTCCAAGAGTCTTCCTAGGTTGCCCTTTCCACTCCTGTGAGAGAATGGTTCTTACATCCTCTGAACTTCTCAGACTTCAGTAGAGCTCTAGGTCTCTGCCAGCTGTAACGACACGTGGCTTGCTTCCCTGTGTGTGCCTCCTCCTTATACCCAGAATTAGTGTTCTTAGACCAAACTGGCTCGTCTCTGGACTCCCAGACAGACCATCCCTGTGAGACAGGCAAGAGAGCACCTGAGTCCCAGACAGCTGTGGGGCTGGGAGCCGCGACCGCTGCAGAGCGCACGGCACACAGGAGGAGGGTGAGAGCTCAGGACGCCCGCCGTGGGGAGCGCCAGTAACCGGCGGGAGCACCAGGCCCCCGGCCTGGGCACCAGAGTCCCAGAAAGCAGAGCGCTGCGCAGCTGTGCACATAGCGCACTCCCCAAGGCTGTCATCAACACAGCTGGCCTGACACCTTCATATTCATCTCCAAGCTTTC